>JAVJIF010026263.1:0-79948 GCA_038442645.1 Agave tequilana
TTCAACAAGAAAGTTAAAGTGCGAACTTTCAAGAAAGGCGACCTTGTCTTAGCTGTCAGAAGACCCATGGTGATGACACATAAGACAAAAGGGAAATTCCAGCCCAAATGGAAGGACCATTTGTAGTAGAGTCAGTCTACTCAAATGGATCATATCGCCTCATAACCTCAAATGGTGATAGGTAGTAAAATTGCATATTTATCACTACATTTACTATCATGTTTCCTATTTATTCTTTTAATTATGCACTATTACTAAAGTTTTGTTATTTAATGTGTGCAGGCCTTGAGTAATTATTAAATAAAGAATAAAAGCCTAAATGAAGCCCAAAGCAAATTCCAAGCCCAAATGCAAAAGTTGCAATTACTAAAAGAAGAGGGAAGGGATAGACTTCTACTCAACCCTAAATGCTTGCAGGATAAGGATAAAGATAAAAGGAGGAGAGTGCAAAGATAAATTCGTTTTAAAGAGATTTGGATTTAGGGTAACTTGCTTCCCAAGTTATCCCGAATTTTCAAAATAAAGAGTCGGTATGCCAGATCTAAAAGGATATACCCAGATGGATGAACCAGAGGAGGAGAAGCCAATCTATGGCCGCGGAAAAGCGGCCATAACCGTGTTTTCGCGGCCAGATGGATGAGACAGGATACCAGATTTCGTGGAGGAGTTTTACCGGGACTCTACTTCTTCCATCTCCTATAAATACTCCTGCAGAGCAACAGAGAGGGGGATCCAAAGATGGGAACTTAGGGTTTCTTTAGTTTTTCTCTTTTCAAATTTCTGTAATCTTCGTTTCACTTTTAGCATATTTTGGAGGAGGAGGAGCATTGTATTTGGATCTGATTTTAAATAAAGGTTACCTTTTTTGTCATTTAAATTTTTGTCATTTAATTTCGTTTTAATGCTGTGATCTTTTTATTTGTCTTATTCTTCTATCTTCATAATTCTTCACATTAAAACAAAATAAAAAAAAAGTTGAAAATAAAAGAAAAAAAAGATGATGAAACTAATTCAAAGTGTGGTTTACTGATCTCTTAAACAACCCTAATGTAGTTTTGGAATTGGATGGATTGATAATCATTTTTAGAAACCCTAGTTTAAGACAGGTTTCTTGAAAATTAAATTGGTAGTTAGTTTTTCTAATCTAGGTTACACCTCTAAATAATTCTTCATAAATTCATGCTTAAGTACTTTGACAGCATAACCTTAAGATAACACTTTTCTTATGCTGTACTTAGAAGTTAGGATGCACATTTGTTGAATTTTTAGTAGTGCAAACTAGTTAGATTCTAATATCATTTTTCTTGCTTGAATCTCTACTAATAAACCTAGGATAGATTTTATTTATTTCAAGATGATATCCAATTTTCAAGACTTACACTATGGGTTGTGGTAGAAGATTAGTAAACTGCATATCTCCAATCACATATTTCAAATCTAATCATTCTCTTTTGTTTTGTTTAAGTAATACAGAGAAATCGTCCGAAAAGCTTGCATCGCATCCTTCCCTGTGGATCGACCCGCTTTGGCCCTTGCTGAGCGGATAGAATTGAGACTGAGAACCAAAACTTTAACTTTAAACTTTTTCTTTGCAATCTCAAGTTTCAATCAAATGGCGATACACTCATGATGCCGATCAATGGCAGATTCCTAAAGAAGTACTATCCTTAATGGTACTCCTCCGCCGATCAAGTTAAAAGTACACCTCTGATCAAAACTCCAGATCCAAAAAAAGTTCTTTCCTTATTACATCACGATAGATCAGTGACAAGCTAATAGCGCATTGATAGCACCATGATGCATGATGTAAATATTGATAAAGAGACAAAAGATGAGACTTAGGTTCTAATGTTCCCATCTTCATTAACATCCGACGCCTCCGATGGCTAAGGATAGAGGAAAATGTTGGCTTCTAAGACCAACATAAGTCTTCGACAAACTCATCATGCTAAGGGGAATAGCATGGCTAGCCCAACTCAAAACGGTAGTTGGTAAAGGTACCCAAATCCGTTGATAGCTGAGGGTTTGCTAAAATCCTACGTGGACTTAATTCCACCCTCTCCTCAAAAATCCCTTACCAAATTCTCATACACAGAATGGTAGGTCTACAAAATACAATCATTACTATGTTAACACTATACCTCTGGTAATGAAAATTTTCAATACTCCCATTGAGTACAAGCTTTACTTGTCAACCCTATATGGAGTAACAAGTCTTCAAATTTGCCAGGTAACACTATACCTCTGGCACTTCAAAACTTCACTTGTCAATTCTAATCAATAGAATGGCAGGCCCTCAAATTGCTCGTATCGCAAACTAATTTCTGTCAAGTTCAATACCACACCTCTGAAGAATTACTGTTAAGTTAACATTACACTTCTAACAGTAATCAAGTTGCTGCCAAGTTCAATGTTAAACCTCTGACAGCCATTTTTCCCTCAGACTTCCATATCGAAGCTGAATTGAACGATGCTAAGTTTAATACTACACCTCTAGCGTCCAAGTCATTGCTAAGTTTAACAATACACTTAAGGCCATGACTTTCCCTCGGACTTCCTTGTCAAAGTCGAGATGACCAATGCCAAGTTCAAAATTACACCTCCAGCATTACCCTCACTGCCAAGTTAAACATCACACCTATGACAGTGACACTTTCAGTTTTCCCAAATAAAACTGAAATGCCTTTAAGTCAAGTTAATATCACACCTCTGACTCACATTCTTGTCAAGTTAATATCACAACTTCTGACAAGACTACATTCAACCGTTAAGTTAATATCACACCTCTAACGGTAAAAACTTTCCTAGATCCCCGCGAATTTAGTCTCACTTGTTATTCTCATTAACAGAACAACAAGTCTACCTAAAAACATTGTTAGGTTAACATTACACCGTTAACAGTGTTTTCATTAGATCCCCAGCTGATCTTAATCAAGTTAATCCTAACCTCTGATAAAAGCTCATCTTCCTGGGGGGTACAAGTTCCACCTGTCACTTTCCTTTGTAGAGTGGCAGGTCCACAAAAATTATCTTATCCCCTGTCAAGTTAATATCACACCTCTGACAGCATTATTGAGTTCCTGAAATAGGATCTCTCTCTACAAAATTTGACTCGTTAAGATTATCATCATAGTTTTGACAAGTTACAGATTCTTTGCTTCTATTCGTCTGACTAAAAAAAAAAGGGAGTTCAAGACAATAGAAGGAAAAAAAAGTGTCACTTTTATTTATATCCAACATATGAAAGTGATACAAAACGCTCTCTTATACAATAAGATTGAGTGTTACAATAAAGGAGTACAAAGAAGTCCCTCTCTCTCAAAGGTTGCAATCACTCCTGAAGCATGTTCACCACTCCAAATACGAGATGTTTGGAAGGGCGCCAAAGACAGGTTGAAAATTGTGATGACGTTCGGGAACTGATTACGGAGTCATGCATGACGTGAACATCGAAAGAACAATGATGTTTCTTGAGGTCGAAAGGCAGCAGAATCTTCTGATTCCACCTGACCATCCGAAAGTGGGGGTATGATCCTCGTTGATGAACATCACCACCACCAGAAAGTCATCCAATGAGCGTGGAGCTTTCATCGATGCCACTTCTGGGGTAGGTGAAGGGAGAATCCAAGATCATACCCACCACCATATCCACCGCCATACTCACTCTGACCATGCCATGCCAAAAAGCATGACCGGTGCATTGAATCCAAAGAGATCTTGGCGGGTGCCAGATCCTCGTCTCCCGAGAACAGGAGCCATGACTTCTTCTCTAGTGGTCGACCATCGAACAAGTTCGCTGCCGAAATATCCTCCCAGGGGCCCAGCGAATATGAAAAAGGATGATTAAGCCTACCTGCGAGAAGCAAAAATCAGATGATTAGAAGCTCAGGATACTTTAACAGAAAAAATTAAGTGACAGACGCGGCATTGCTGAAAGCTTCAGATGCAGGAATGACTCGCGCAGCAAATCAAAATTCTGCTGCGACAGAAACAGACGCGATCAAAGTTGTGATACACACAGATTCGAACGCAGTCTAGTTTTGCACCCACATCTAAAATATGAGACGCGAAGAGAATCAGACGCGAAAATTGCCATCTCCCTGTTTGATAAACAGGGGTGCTAAATTCAGGTCTGAAACCTTCGATCTGTGTTGAAATTCTTCCAAATCAACAGCCTCAGACAGAGCCCTGTATGTAAAGCTCGCAGTCCAGGTGCGAAAGTCCATTATGCTCGCGTCCAGAGAATTCCGAGTCAGAGTTTTCTAAATGGCGCAACTCCCAAAGATGGGCGCACCAGCCAGACTTCAGGAGAAGGTCAAGAAGATGAATCTCTTTAAGAGAAAGCGAAACTGAAACCCAGTAAGGGCTTAAGATTTCATGGCAAACCAGAAAGTCATACCTGCAGAAACACCCATTAAGGGTTGAACTTTCTGCATCAAGGCACGGACATAAAAGGTGCTCAAAGAGACGCTTTTTGATTTTAAAATCACTTGACAATGATAATCTTCTGGAGAGATTAAACAAAAGCATGAAAGCTCTGGGTCATCGTCGTCTATAGGGGCAAACCCCATTTAAAGTCCTTGAAGGAAGAAGATGAAGTCCCTTAGAGCGCCTGCTCTTAAGGGAAAACAGTTTAAGCAATGGACTGTTAAAAGAAAGGGGTGAAGCCTATTTATAGGCAAACCACAAAGCCCATAATTAATGGCTCGCTAATCAGAACCGTCAACCTTAATTCCCGCACGAATGTCAAAGCCCAATAAAGGGCTGACGCGTGGACTATCACTTCGGAAAGTGTCGAAGACGCGAGTCTCCAACCGCCAGCGCCGATTTGGCATTTAAAGGCATTAATGTCTAAACCCAATGAAGGGCTGACGCGTGGACTGCCGCTTCGGGAAACATCGGATGATGCGAGTCCCAATCGTCAACATCGACTTGACATTTAAAGATCCAATGAAATCTTTATGACAAGCTGCATGTAACGCCTGGGAAGTTGCACCAAACGCAGGCCCGAGGGCCGCGTCCAGGAACTGGCGTCCCCTTGCGAATTCGCAAACGGCGTTCTCTTTTTCATTCCAGTCAAGAGAACTGTGATCGCGTGATTCAAAGCTGCGTCCCCCCAGCAAAAGGGACCCATTCTGAGGTATCACAGGTATCCTGGAGCTGCGTCTACATTGCAAGACAACAATTGGTTTTCTATCATAAACTCAATATAATTTGAGTTTGCACTGAGTCAAGGATCTAGAGACGTGTCTCCACTAAGACAGTGTCGCGTCCTCATATCTATGCGTCAGTTTTGGAGGAGCATAAAACTGTGTCCTTACTGCATCCTGAATTCTGCATTTGGGTAGAGTTGAGGGATGCGTTCAGGGAGCCGCGTCCTTCATAACCAAAGCCGCGTCCTTCGCGCAAACTTGAACCGCGTCTCAATTTGCAGTCAGTCAAGGATCACAATCAAAGACTGCGACTAAGAAGTTGGATTCATTCACAGTGGAACAATGAAGATAGAGCAAAATTTCAAAGACTTTTATTATTTGAGCCAAAAATGATAAAAGTAATACGAACACTCTTGATGAATTGAGTGTTCTTTCCTTTACAAAAAAAAAGAAGGCTAATAATCTTGATTAGCCAAAGAACAGATTTGTTCTCGGAGGCGATGTATCTCGTGCTGACGCGCTTTCTCAGCCTCCATGAGAGCTTGGACCCGCAACTCCTCCTCAGATAAGAACTTCCTCGCAGCCAGCTGCACTCGTAGAGATTCAATCTGGAGGAATGAGTGGAGAGGCTTTCTTCAACTAGCGTCCTGGCAGCTTCCAGCTCTTCCAGCTTCTTCTTGGCAGTGGCAAGCTTCTGCTCATTGATTGCAATCAAGGCCTCCACCTTGGCTATGGTGGCCTAAGAACTGATATTAACCTGCTCTGCGTTCTGCATGACGAGTTCAGATTCCCTTGAATCGCCAATCAGCCTTTGATGGTCAGCCTGGAAATGTTGGAGATGGCGGGTCTCTTCAGCTATTCGTTCCTCCATCTCCTTCCGCTCTTGTTCTTGAGCAGCCAGGAGCCTATTCAGGGATGCCCGGGCCTCATGTACTAACCAGCATCTTCCAAGGACTTGAGCTCTTTCAAGTCACTTCCCAACTGCTCCACCAGCATCAGGCATACCCTGGCCTGCGAAGGACCTCCAGTATGACCGATGTTCCCGATCAGATTTTCAAGAAGTACTCGGGCAAACTCAAAAGAGCTGCCCCCAGAAAGAATGAGATCAATGCATGATCGCATGGAAGCAAAGAATTGCTGCACCATTTGACGTGCCAGTTCTTCCATGATATCATTGCTGGAGAGAACTCCGCTGACGAACTCCCGAATCCCTTTTCCACCACAGGGCGAGGGATGGGAATCAATTCATCCCGTGCAGGGGTAGGGTCAACGGTAGGTGCAACAGAAGCTGAGATGGTCGTCGGCACTTCTAGGGCAGTTACCGTCGTAGCAGCCTTCACGGCGACTGAAGTAGCAGCAGCAAACCTGACCTCTTCGGGGCTCTCGGTCGAGGATTGAATTGTACTGCCATCCGGGTCGACGCTGGCCGCAAGACCCTCTGCCAGAGCTCCCTCAGCGCTCTCTGCAAATCATCAAAATGTTAACCATGATAGTAAAAGGAAGATATTCAAAACATCAATATTTTCTTACCAAGCTGAGGATTCGAAGACGGCGAACTCCTGGGCAAGTCTTGTAGGGTTGAGGTCTCCCCAACTTCAATGATTGCCCTCTCTTGAGGCATTTCAGTAGCAGGAGCCTCAACGCCCTCCTGCTGGGCCAGCTCTTGTATCATTTCCTCGATATGGGAGGAAGTCGCAGCCTCGCTGTCCACGGCCAGCCCTGTAGCATAAAGTTAAGGGAAAACGTCAGAACCTTTTCCCTAGTTAAAAGGGAAACCGGGTCGACAAGACAATAAGAGTACCTTCAGCAGCAGCAATTGTTGTTATTGGCGACACCGTCACGGGGTCACACACCTTGTATCTCTTCCTCCATAATATGGGAGAATTTACTCGGATCTGGAGGAGCGGGTTCATCGCCAAAATCGACGTCATCGCCCGAAGAATATTCATACTCTCTGGACGAGGAGGACGATAGTGCAACGTAAGACGCCTCGACAATCAAGACCTTGCCACCGAGCACCCCAGTAGTAGGGCTAGGGTCGACTACCCGCGAGCTGGGCATTAATACACTAGGAGACCCAGGCTGCGGTGCCTCATCTCTCCTCTCTTGAGCTGACGAAGACCCTGGCTGAGTTGAGACCCCTGGAATCTCAAACATCATCCCTTCCCATCAGATCAACCTCGAGTTGCTCAGCCTCATCAGTTGCAGCGGGTTCATCAACAAGCTCCCCTTCTTCTAAAATCATGGGCCCCCTGTGCGCAATCCACGAGGACGAACAAGGGGGGTTTCATCTTCCTCCTCCTCTTCTTCCTCTGCTCCTCAACACCGGAAGGGACGACCTCGGACATGGAAGATTCAGCCGCCAAGTCTCTCCTGGCCTTCTTCGGGGCAGGCTCAGCTGTGGGAAGTAGAGCCAGGCTCAGCTGTGGAAGTAGAGCCATGGGGACGTTTAGGCATCGCCCGTCGACGCCTTCTAGCAGGCTGCTCCCTAGGTGCTGCTGCTCTTGGCTCCAACCCTGTTTCCCCTCTGGCCTCTTTCTTAGCCGCCTGGTATTCATCAATGCCTCGCATGCATTTGTTGGATGCCAATTTCTCTTCAAAAGACGCATTAATGCTTTTGATGCAAGAGCGATCCATTGAGTAGCCAGGCATCCTGCTAGCCTGGAAGTACCAGGTACAGAAACCGAGGCTTGTATAGCAGTTTGGCGTCTTCTGAGGCAAGCTTAAAAGAGCTTTTGTCCCCCCAGCCACGCTGTAATACTAGGCCCGAGCACCTTCAAACAAATACCCACTGAAGGCGAGTTGGGCGTTAGGGTTGCCGACATACAGTTGATCATAACCGAACTGTCGGGCAAAACGATTCGGCATGTAAGGCTCAATTGTGCATGAGTTCCCTTCCCGAAAGAGCAGATACCTGGGGCGAATATTAATAAGCCACCAGAAGACTCCCGATGGCAGCCTCGTAAAGTCATCCAAACCTACCATGTCGGCAAATTTATCCCCATAAGATGCATCGGTAATCACGGGCAAGCAGCGGTCGAGATGATAATTTGAAGCGTTCAGAATACATTTCGAACGTAGAACATATAGTAGTGGGACCAGTTTGAACTCTCTAGCCTCTGCACAAAAGGGACAAACCCCTCGGATTGAGACACAGGCGTCATCAGCGAGGGGCAGTGCATAACGTACTAAGCCATTAGGTACATATAGGGAAGCTCGATCCGGGGGCTAGGAGTCTTTACTCTTGGCCTCCCCTCTGAGTCAACCTCCGGTCTACCTTGGGAGTCGACGAGGGCCTCCACCTTGCACAAGCTTTGAGTCAGGGCCCGTAATCCACTTTGAATTCCAGATACCATTGCTGAAAGTAGAGCAATGGACTTACCATAGGCCAACAGGACCACCGGATATACCACGTCGGTAACAATCACTTCATGCGGCAGTGTCGACACCACACAGCGCTTCAGCCACAGCATGAGGAAGCCCGCTAGCAGCGCCTGGTGAGAAATGGGGACCCGGGCTTGATGATGAAAACTTTCAAAAATCGTATCAGGTTTGAAAGTATCTTCATTCGACGGTGGTGTATAAGAGCTCACAGAGGCGTCGATCCTCTCAGCGATTTCTTCCTCGGTACTAGGGGCCAGAATAGTCACCGAGTGATCTTTCTCAGCTACACCGTTGAATAGGTAGCTCGCCCAAGACATCTGCTTAACTCCCCTAGTCCTCCAGGAGGTTATTTGACCGCAGATGTGGAAGTGGCACAACACTTCCCAGTAAGTCTCATATATCTGAGGGCACTTTTTCTTCAAGAGATGAAGCTCCTCAGAAGTGGGAACATATTCTTCATAGGGGGCGTCTCCCATGACCAGCCCCGAAACTTCATATAGTTCATGCAGGGCAAGCCCCATTTCTCCGACCGGAGTGAAGAATGTCCCCGTCAAGGGTTGTAGTGCTCCAGGATCCCATAAAAATTGTGGGAGCTCTGCGGGATGCCATACTGCACAGCCCTGACCGCATGACGCAATCCCACTTGTTTCAACAGACCTCCAAGTTCAACAAGGATGAAGCCCACCATCTTGCCCCACCAGGCCTTGTCGGTAGCATGGACCCACCCGAGCGGACGGAAGTCAACGGGAAAGTCACCCCTTACCTTCATGAATTGATTAATGAAGGTAGTGCCGAGCTGAGGGGTTCCCCTACTGGGTACTCAGACCTGGGTAATCCAGGAAACAAGCCAAAAACTTTCCTCCCGTGTCCGCCAGGGTGTACTTTCCTGGCGCCCAGTATGCGAGAGAGACACTGGGAACAGATCGGGTAAGCTCCCATTCCATTGCCCGGGGGATAGACATGTGCTGAAGATAGGATACGGGATACATTCTCTCCATGTTTGGGAAGAAAGAATTTCCTACCCCCTATCTGGCGAAGCCACTTGTAATCGCCGTCATGCAAGATGCTACCACCCTCGCCAATGTTGTCCCCAAAGAAGAAGACGGGTTTCTTTAACGGAATACGCGAATCCGTCTCAAATTTTGTGTCGGTCATAATTTCCCGGAAGGTCCTCGTGTCGACCTTGGAGATCCTCTCCCTTCGCTCCTTCGACTTGTCGGTAGTCACGGGAGCAGTCCTCTGCAACACGAAGGTTATATTGCGGTCAGCACCACCTACGTGCCCGAAGTGACACTTTTTGGAGAGAGGGTTGGAGGAATATCGCACTGCAAAAGAAAATAATATTTGATCAGAAATCAGAAAGAAAATGATTAAGTGTTTACAACTCGAACGCAGAAATGAACCCAGACGCGGAGATCATCAAAATCTGCGTCCAGATCTAAAGATCGCGAGGCTAGATGGAAACCGCGTTTTGAAAATCCAAGACTTATGAAAAATCTCTAAGTATTTGGACTCAGATGCAAGATTCATGAGGACCAGTGTCCGATTTCAAAAGACGCAAGAATCATAAGAAATCTGCGTCTGAATCTTTCACACTTAGAAATATTCTAAGTGTTGAATCCAAAACGCAAGGCTCATTGGGGCCTTGTGTTCAACAAGCAGACGCAGATTTGAGCGGATAAAAGAAGCTGAGGTCATCAAACCTGCGCCCCGTTGATCGACTCAAAAAATTGCGCCTGACGATTAAATACGTGCTTGAGCCCGCGTTGGCGGTTCACATTCAAAAGGGATTTAAGAGTTAAAAGAACTCTGTAAAAACCCCTTTAATGGTGAAAATCAAGTCCAATGGCTTTTTATACCTGAAATAGGGGTTTCCTGCATGGAGGAACCGCCCATCTGAGTCTCAGGGACGACCGCCTTTGAAGACGAAGCAGTATGCTTAGCCTTTGGTGCCATTGTGATCAAGGATCCGATGTTAGATGAAGGAATCGAGAACACAGAAAGCTCCTTTCTCAAACCCTAACAGATGCACACGAAGACGAAAAAGAGTCTAATGATGACTCTTGAAGGACTGTTGCCTTTTATAGGCACAGTGATTCGCAAAGATACGCGGCGCTTGGCTCGACGCCTAATCACCGCCTGACGCGTGGACAACGCTTTAAATGCAGCGTGAAGTTCGCATGCCAAAAAGAAGATGTCCCTCAATTCTACAGGACATGTGGCAACGTACTCATGGCACGGATTCGCATCCAACAGTCGCGTCTTCATCTCTAAAGACGCGTCCCTTCTCAACACGGCCAGAGTTGCGTCCGGAAAAGTCGCGTCTTCGTTCCAAAAGACGTGTCCCTCCGAAGATCGCATCTTTTTCGCGTTTACCTCATGGAGTAACAGTCGCGTTGTCACCCCAAAAGATGCACCCCTATAGAAGGCGCGTCTTTAAAGCAGTATCACCCCTGCGTCCACAGAACTGGCGTGTAGTCCTTGCTTCTGCAATTCAGTTCAAAAGTACACTGGCACAAGCAGACGACGGCCCACCCCTGGTTTAAAGTACACCAACGACAAACTCAAAGCTTCGGGGAGGTTTAGACTGTGTATCTGACACTCAACACGATCAATTTTAGCGGCTTCAAAGAGTTCCACAGTACACTCACGAAGACCATACTCCAAACAAGATCAAGCCCGGAGCATTGCCAGTCTAGTCATAAGGGTGAACTCAGCTAGAGTCCAAAGTATTTCGAAATCCGTCCCAGCTAACTGCGGAATGTCGAAAACTTTGGAGGGGGTTCTGTAGGCTGTCTAAAGTTCACTAGAAGACAAGTCACCAAAAAGCAGAGTTCTAAACTCTAGACGCAGGGCTAATTATGACCATCGTCTCGGCACCAAGGCGTGAGGGTCGAAACCCGCGTCTCAGCAGCACTGCAGCACCAAGGCGCGAGGGTCGAAACCCGCGTCTCAGCGGCACTACAGCACCAAGACGCGAGAGTCAAAACCTGCGTCTCAGTGGCACTGCAGCACCAAGGCGCGAGGGTCGAAACCCGCGTCTCAGTTATAACTGCCCTTGTTATGGGGTCAATCACTGCCCACGTAACGGGAAAGTTAACCCCCATTGTGGAGTATTTTTAGGGGGCACGTTCATCGCTGATACCTCTATAAATAGCCTTGCTTGCTATTGAGAAGGGGTCGGTCAATTAGATCAGAGAAATCAAGGAGAAGAGCTTGACTTGAGAGCTTCAACAGAGAAGGAAAGAGAGTCCAACTCTTCAAGTAACTTGCTGCGTACAAGTTAACCTTTGCCTACAATCTCTTTGAGATTTCTGGTCGACAGAGCTGTGTTACTCCGTCTACCATCCGAAGAGAAGATCCCCAAGAGTTCCTGACGTTTACCCGGTCAATGGAAAACAAGATTCACTTTCCATCGCCACCTGAAGAACCCAGCACTACACAAAGGGGAGATTCAAGACTCAACATCTCCCCTCCCTTGTAGTCGGGGCATTAGTTTGTTGTAAACTTTCAATTGATTCAAGGAAACTTTGCACGAACCATTCTCCGTACCAAACACGACATATCAACGGGCAATGAATATAATCTTTCATGAGCATATATGCAAGATGGCAACATATCAACGGGCAATGAATACAATCTTCCACGGGCATATATGCAAGATCGTAGAGTACTACGTAGACGATATTGCAGTGAAGATCGTGCCAAAGATGATCATATAGCAGATCTAAGGAGAGTATTCAAAATCATGCGAGAGTATCAACTAAAGATGAACCCAAACAAGTCCTTTCTAGGGATAGTCGGTGGCAAATTTCTTGGGTTCATTGTGACATCCAAAGGAATCCACCTCGATCTGGAGAAAGTCTGTGCCATCCAGGAAATGTACACTCCAAGAAATCTTAGAGAACTTAGAAGATTGAAAGGATGACTGGTGTACATCTAGAGATTCATATCGAATCTATCAGGACATTGCCAACCCTTCACCAAGCTGACGAAGAAGGTAGTCTCATTTATTTGGGACAATACTTGCCAAGAAGCGTTTGAGTAATCAAGCAATACCTCATGCATCCACTCGTCCTCGCAGCTTCAGTATCAAGGAAACCCTTCCTGATATACGTTTGAGCTATGGATCACTCTCTACAAGTTTTATTGGCCAAGAATAATAATCAAGGATACGAGCAAGCAATCTACTACCTGAGTAGAACCATAATCGGAGTGGAACATTGTTACAACTCAGTCGAAAAGGAACGTCTAGCCCTAGTTTTGCTATCCTAAAAATATGACACTACCTAGTGGGCCATACTATTCATGTCATTTCAAAAGTTAATCCTTTGAGGCTGCTTATGATGAAACTGTCATTGCTAAATGGTCGATTGGCGAAATGGGCTATATTACTCTTATAATATGCGATGCAATTCTTTCCACAAAAAGCTATGAAAGGACAAGTAGTGGAAGACTTCATGGCTGAACATCCAGATCCAAAAGTAATCAGACTTTACAAAGATCTCCCAGATGAGATTGTTGAAGTCTACATGACCCAAACGTCTTTCGAAGAGCAAGTCTGGCAATCATTCTTCAACGGCGCATCAAGAATGGGTCCTACAAGAAACATTATAGCTGGAGTGGGGGTAGTGCTCGTATCTCTATAAAACTACGTGATCCCTCGTGCATTCTTATTAACTGAGCTATGTTCCAACAACGTCGAGGATACAACGCTCTCTTGATCGGGATGTAGCTTGTTGAAGATATTGCAGTCAAAAATCTTTAAGCATGCAGCAATTTAAAGCTCATCCTCAACCAGGTTCGTGGTGAGTATGAAGTCCGACATGAAGACTTGGTTCCATATCACACACAACCGTTAACATGGTGGAGAAGTTAAGAAGCTTCAACATTGACCATGTACCACGTCAGCAAAATATGCATGCAGATGCATTGCCGTCTCTCGCTGCTTCGTTGGCCCCTCCAGCCAGAGCCACAAAGAAAGTACTCGTCTATAGCCACGACTTGTACTGCCCAAAATTCGCTTTTGAAGAAAGTCAAACTCTAAATGGAGACCTTCAAGTCGAAGAAATTTTGGAGACCTGAACAGGTCTGGAACTCATAGATCGGCGATTCCCATTCATTGACTTTGTCTTATACGGCATCTTACATGACGACCTCAAAGAGGCAACCGCTATCAGTCGATTTTACTACAATACGATTACGAGGACATTATATTGCCAATCATATGATGAAATCTTACTCCGTTGCCTTTCATACAAAGAGGTACAGGAGGCACTCAGGGAAGCTCACAATAGTATGTGCGGAGCCCACTAACCTAGACCTAAGCTCGAAGATTGGCTTAGAAGACTTGGCTAGTATTGGCCGAAGATGATCCCTGAGGCCATCGCCTATGCTAAGTAATGCCATGCCTATCAGATCCACGGTGACTTTGTCCATCAAGCACTGGGACGTCTTTATCCAACATCTTCATGGTTATTTGAGATGTGGGGAATGGATGCTATCAGACCCATCAGTCCTTCAACATCCAAAGAATATCACTTCATTTGGTCATAATTGTCTACTTCTCTAAGTGGGAGAAAGCTATTCTGTAGAAGAAAGTAAAGACATCAGATATGATCAAATTCATCAAACATCACGTACTCTATCATTTTGGCTACCACGACAAATTGTCCACGACAATGGACCCCAATTTGTCAGCCAAGTATTTCAGAGATTCTGTAACAAGTTTGTTGGCCCAAAGTCCCATCACTCTAGTTTTGATGATGATTAACTCATGTAGTTATAGTACTAATGATCTTGTGTTTAATTAATCACAGATTTATGATCAAGATCTTAGTAGGTGTTTAGCTTCAACAAAGGATTTAAAGTCAAGTTTTGGAGCTAGCACGTGTTGATTCAAGAGCTTATGAATCAAGACCACATCAAGTACTCAAGAGTAGTCTAGCTCTTTGGATCAAGTTTTAGACCAAGTCAAGAAGGAGAAGAAGACTTCAAGTGAAGACCTTCAAGAGAAGACTTGTGTCTAGGTTTGTTTTTAGTAAGATTTTATTTTTAGATAAAATGTAAAGGATAGATTAGTTGGTGGATTTCTCAAGTACATATACACTCACACACAAGATTTAGATGAGTTGTTATAAAAGAGTTTCATTTTGGAAAAATATCATTTTGGAAAAATACCGTTTTGGTTTTTGGAATTTTATATATATACATATGTTTTAACCAAAACCATTTTTGAGCTTAATGTCAAAAATATAGATATTTCATAATATATGTGTAGTGGATCATATCCCTATACACTAAGCTTTAAAAGTGTTTAAAATATCTTGTTTTTGTATTTGGAGAAGTTTTGAAAAAAAATCAATTTGGAAAATACAGATTTTGTTTTAAGCCAAAAATTTTAAGTCACAAAAATAGTTTAAAATGTTTGTAATATGTTTTGATTTTTACTCAAACATGTTTGTATAACATAGTATTATACTAAACTTATTTTTGTAGATTTTTAGAAAATTTATGGGATTTTATTAAAGTCAAAAAGTCAAGTTTTTAATCCCCAAAATTGCCTGGACTGACACTCTGTCGGTCGAACGGACAGTCGACCGGACGGTCGACCGGACAAGAAGTCAGTTTACCGCTCCGGTCGATCGATGTGCATAGACGTGCATAGGTTAGACCGGTCGACCGCACGGTCGACCGCCAGAGAGTGTCTGCTCTCTGGAAATGGCCGGTCGACCGGAGCGACCGCCAGAGAGTGTCTGCTCTCTGAAAATGGCCGGTCGACCGGGCGGTCGACCGCTAGGCCATTGCGCCATTGGCGGTCGACCGGCCGGTCGACCGACCTTCCCAACGGTCGAAAATCTGACCGTTAGAGGTCGACCGGGCGGTCGACCGTCAGCAGCCAGAGCTGCTGAGTTGGCCTCCAACGGGCAGATTTTTGGAGCCTATAAAATGGGGCTCCCTTGGACTGTTTTAGGAGAGATTTTTGGAGAGTTTCAAAGCCAGTTTTTCCTATCTATTGTAGAGATTTTCTCCACTTGTTTTAGTGTTAATACTTTCATAATAAAAGGAGAGTTTTACAAGAGTGTTTTCAAAAGTGATTCTTTGAGTTTTTCTCCACCACAATCAATCCACGTTTTCTCACATACACTTGAGCTTTTCATTACTATATCCATCCTATAGGGATCTTTGTTGTGAGAGATTTTTAGGTGATCAAAGTGTTTAGATCACCAAGAGTTCTTTCTTGTATTTGAGAAGGCAGACTTGCGGGTTCGCATTGTTTCTAGTGAGAACTCGGTGTAGAGGTGCGGCCTCGGCAAGCTTGCGTGCTTGCATGTGTTTGTTCTTACGGGAACAAGAGAGGGACTAGAGAGTCCAAAGGAGTTAACTCGCTTGTAGGTGTTGCAGCACCGAGTGATCCGGTGGGATCGTTTTATAGTGAAAATCCTTCATAGTGTTGAAGGCGGGGACGTAGAGCAAGTGTGCTTGAACCTCGAAATAAATCTCCCATGTTTGCGATTGCTCTCTCTCTATCTCTCACTTGTGTTTACATCTTGCATGCTCTTATTGTTCATATTCATTACTTGCTTGACATACTTGTGCTTATATTGTTATATGCTTGGGGATTGTTTGCTCACACTTGTATACAACCAAGAGAGCCATAGCGGCACCTCAACTCTTATCTTAAAGAATCTTGAGGAGATAGTCCAGAGCCCTTCACGGGGAATCCGGCTACACTCTTAGGTTATACCTTGAGTGTTGTGCATAATAATTTTTAGTTTGCATAAAATAATTTTAATTCCGCATTTATTCACCATTAGATTAGCTAGTCACCTATTCACGCCCCCTCTAGTTGATTTCAATTGGTATCAGAGCCAAGTGCTCTTAATTTGGGTCTAACAACCTTAAGTTAAAGATCCTCATTTATAGCTAATCACAATATTTGTTTACACACACATGGATTTCATGTCACCTCCCACTTTTGACATTCTTAACATCCAAACTTGAAAAGTTAAGATGTCATTATACCTCAAAGGTCTAGGTATTCATGTTTATCTGGCTACCATTAAGGATTCATACTTTAGTAATAGCAAGTATCTTGAGGCTAACTCAAAAGCCATTCATGCATTAAAGAGTACCCTAAATGATGAATATTTATTTAGGGTTTCTAACATTGATTCGGCTCTTGTAGTTTGGAACACTATAGTCTCCCTTGACGAACAAGAGCAATACTATGCTGGGAGCAATTCGGATGTTGGAAGTGAGGCTTCCAACGTATGCTACCTGGTCCAAGGGGATAACCCCCTTGAGGTAAACTCCGAATCCGAGTTAGAAGAGGATGTTGATATGTCTCATAATGAGCTTGAATCATTTTGTCAACAAC
Source organism: Agave tequilana (assembly GCA_038442645.1). NCBI lineage: Eukaryota > Viridiplantae > Streptophyta > Magnoliopsida > Asparagales > Asparagaceae > Agave > Agave tequilana. The sequence continues at coordinate 16,918 of JAVJIF010026263.1, forward strand.
TTCTTGAAAAATATGACATGCTTAAAAAGGAAAATAAGAAATTGAAAAAGATATGACTCTATTTAGAAGAAAATAATTCTTTTAAAAATAAAGTTGCATGCTTTGTAAAAGAAAATGAATTTTTGAAAAATGAGAATATTTCCTTGTCTTCTAAACTTAATGATCTTTGTGAAGAAAATACTTCTTTGAAAAATAAAATTGTTTTGGTGGAAAAGGAAAAAGAAATTGCTTTACATGAAAATAACTCTTTGAAAAGAAAAGTTATTTCAAAAGAAAAGAAAATGTTTCCAAAAAGAAAAAGAATAATGATTCTCACCATGCTTTACATGCCACTATTGATCAAAATGAGATTAAAGTTTTGAAAAATAGAATAGATTGTTTGAGCTCAACTTTGCGCAATTGTGCATTTAACCATAACAAATTGGAAATCTTGTTTCAAAGGAAGCAAGCTCCACATATGCATGAGCATCACCCACGACACACATATGTACACTTTGCACTCCATGATCATACTCATTCACATGTGCATAATAGAGTGTACAAGTGTACACATTGCGGTCGCAAAGGCCATTTAGCAAAGTTTTATTTTGATAAGATAAATCATATTAATTTTGCTAATAAAAATGTTTGGGTTCTAAATAAGACTAACCCCCGTGGACCCAAAAGAAAATGGGTACCAAAATTTCCACCTTTTGTATTTGATGTAGGTGTGGACTCTCACATGACGTGAGAAGGTTGGTGCCTTGGTGGTGGATGCACATGGACTAGATGGACACACATATTGATGCACCGCTAGCAAGGAAGTTTTAGTGGGAAAACTACCAAGTTTTGGAGACTTAGAGTATAGTTCTTATGGTTTGGTAACTATCTCTAAACTCTTTTTATTTACATACTTTTACATATATATTTTTAGCATGTTTTCATGTTTATGTTTTGTTTTGTGCTTCATGTGGTAAAAACTTGTTTAGATGTAATTTTTATCAAAACTTGTGTATATACTTGTACAAGTAGTAAGCAACATTTGATTCATATATGTTTGCACTTCATTGCTCATTTGTAATCATTACATGCACATGTATAACCTAGTTTTGATGATTCACTCATTTACACTTGTTTTGCCTATTTTTGTGCGTGTTTTACTTCATGTATATGTAATTTTTGCTCAAAACTAATAAATATACATGTATAACTTTGAGTCATTTGCCTTCATGCAATTTACATTATGGACTCATTTATATTTAGGATATGTATGTGTATTGTTAGTTTTGATAAATCATACATATACCTTGAAGTTTGTTTTAAATGAAAAATAATTTTTTTATTTGTTTCATAAAATGATATTCATGTTTGTTTTGAGCCTCATTGATTGTTTTCATGAAAATGCAATTTACATGATTCTTGTACACTCACACTTCATTTGTTTACTCATGACATTGTCTTCATGAGAAAATTTTGAGCTTTATAGATTTTGAGTGTCAATTCTTGTGTTTTTAACATGATTCATGAGATATATATGATTTGTTTTCATATTTTGAAGGATCTTTAACTAGTTTTTTCAAAAATTATTTTAACTAGTTATTTATTCTTCATTTGGTAATGTTTTCAATGCTAAAATATTTTCAAACTCCTACTTTTGAAAACCCCTACCATCCTAAGGGCGGATGGATGGGCGACGTTGTCTTGTATGCTCAAATTAAATATCTTTTATCATGTGCATGAAAAGGGTAGATTTTATGAGTTATACACTTGATTCACATCATAGTTTCAATTGGTATCACAATTGACATTTTTTTGTATACTCATATTTTGTTTTCTATATATGTATGCTTTAAATTTCAAATAATATCAATTTCTATTGGTATTTTCTTTTAATACATATATATGATTTGATTGTGCTTGATTTACGATTTATTTACATGTTTAAAGCACAAACTTTGTTTATGCTAAGCTTGATTTAAATCTTAATTTTCAATTGGTATCTCAATTGGTAGTTTAATAAGCTTATGCATTATTTTCACTTGGTGTTTTTATTGGTATTAATATTTACAATGTACTTCAATTGGTATCAATATGTTTCGATTTCCAATTGGGTTTAAATTTCATTTGGTATCAATATGTTTTACCTATTTGGTATCAAAATTTATCATATATTTCAATTGGTGTTAAAATATAAAATATTTTTTTTCATTGGTATCAAAATGTACAAATGTTTCGATTTCAATTGGTATCACAAGTTTCCAATTTTATATGGTATCAAAAGTCTTGTGATATCTCAAATTGATTTGTTGATTTAAGAAAAATTCAAAATTTGTATTATTTATTACAATTAGTATCTTAAAAATTTTGTTTATTTACAAAAGTATCTCAAAATGTGTTTTTTATCTTGAGTATATATCAAAATTTGTGTTTAAAATGTTTTGATATGTATTGTCTATATGCAAGGGGAGCTTAACATCTCTTCTACATATAAATTCATGTTGAGTGTATCTTATATTGAGGAGCTTGACATCTCTTCTTTATGTGATACACGTGTGTAGGGAAGCTTAACATCTCCACTTATGCATTGTATATTATGTGTTATGTGAGTTAGGGCTTGTCATCCCTTCTTCATGTAATGCATGTATGCAGGGAAGTTAACTTAGCGTCTTCCTCTTCATGAATGTATATCGCATATATATCTTTATTGTTGGTTTGGTTTTTACCCCTTTGTTGATGATTGACAAAAAGGGGGAGAAAGATTTTGAGTTTATATATGCATATTTGTGTTTTTGCATATATTGAGTTTATGCATCTTATGTTTTTACAAAATGGAAGAATGATTTTTGAAGGGGGAGAAAGTTTTTTTTGAAAAAGGTTTTTGGATTTATGCATGTTTCTCTCACCTTGTTGATGCATATATTTGTTTAGTTTCATGTACTTCATTGAATATCTTATTTGTTTATTGTTATGCATGAGTTTAGGGGGAGCTTCTATGAAGCTTAACTTTAATCCATGCATATATAACTCCATGAGTTTTGTCATCATCAAAAAAGGGGAGATTGTTGGCCCACAGGCCCATCACTCTAGTTTTGATGATGATTAACTCATGTAGTTATAGTACTAATGATCTTGTGTTTATTCAGATTTATGATCAAGATCTTAGTAGGTGTTTAGCTTCAACAAAGGATTTAAAGTCAAGTTTTGGAGCTAGCACGTGTTGATTCAAGAGCTTGTGCATCAAGACCATATCAAGTACTCAAGAGGAGTCTACCTCTTTGGATCAAGGTTTGGACCAAGTCAAGAAGGAGAAGAAGACTTCAAGTGAAGACCTTCAAGAGAAGACTTGTGTCAAGCTTTGTTTTTAGTAAGATTTTATTTTTAGATAAAATGTAAAGGATAGATTAGTTGGTGGATTGCTCAAGTACATATACACTCACACACAAGATTTAGATGAATTTTTATAAAAGAGTTTTCATTTTGGAAAAATATCGTTTTGGAAAAATACCGTTTTGATTTTTGGAGTTTTATATATATACATATGTTTTAACCAAAACACATTTTAGAGCTTAATATCAAAAACATAAATATTTCATCATATATGTGTAGTGGATCATATCCACACACTTAGCTTTAAAAGTGTTTAAAATATCTTGTTTTTGTATTTGGAGAAGTTTTGAAAAAAATCAATTTGGAAAAATACAGATTTTGTTTTAAGCCAAAATTTCTAAGTCACAAAAATAGTTCAAAATGTTTGTAACATGTTTTGATTTTTGCACAAACATGTTTGTATATCATAGTATTATACTGAACTTATTTTTGTAGATTTTTAGAAAATTTATGGGATTTTATTAAAGTCAAAAAGTCAAGTTTTTAATCCCCAAAATTACCTGGACTGACCCTCTGTCGGTCGACCGCTCCGGTCGACTGATGCGCACAGACGTGCACAGGTGGGGCCGGTTGACCGCCAGAGAGTGTCTGCTCTCTGGAAATGGCCCGGTCGACCGGGCGGTCGACCGCTAGGCCATTGCCCAGTTGGCAGTCGACCGGCCGGTCGACCGACCTTCCCTACGGTCAGAAATCCGGCGTTGGCGGTCGACAAGGCGGTCGACCGTCAGCAGCCAGAGCTGCTGAGTTGGCCTCCAACGGGCAGATTTTTGGAGCCTACAAAATGGGGCTCCCTTGGACTGTTTTAGGAGAGATTTTTGGAGAGTTTAAAAGCCAGTTTTTCCTATCTATTATAGAGGTTTTCTCCACTTATTTTAGTGCTAATACTTTCATATTAAAAGGAGAGTTTTACAAAAGTATATTCAAAAGTGATTCTTTGAGTTTTTCTCCACCACAATCAATCTAAGTTTTCTCACACACACTTGAGCTTTCCATTGCTATATCCATCCTATAGGGATCTTTGTTGTGAGAGAAGTGTTTAGATCACCAAGAGTTCTTTCTTATATTTGAGGAGGCGGATTTGCGGGTTCGCATTGTTTCGGGTTCTAGTGAGAACTCAGTGTAGAGGTGCGGCCTCGGCAAGCTTGCGTGCTTGTGTCTGTTTGTTCTTACGGGAACAAGAGAGGGACTAGAGAGTCCAAAGGAGTTCTAGTGTAAACTCGCTTGTAGGTGTTGCGGCACCGAGTGATCCGGTGGGATCGTTTTATAGTAGAAATCCTTCATAGTGTTGAAGGCGGGGACGTAGAGCAAGTGTGCTTGAACCTCGAAACAAATCTCCCGTGTTTGCGATTGCTCTCTCTATCTCTCACTTGTGTTTACATCTTACATGCTCTTATTGTTCATATTCATTACTTGCTTGATATACTTTTGCTTATATTGTTATATGCTTGGGGATTGTTTGGTCACACTTGTAATCAACTAAGAGAGCCATAGCGGCACCTCAACTCTTATCTAGAGGAATCTTGAGGAGATAGTCCAGAGCCCTTCACGGGAAATCCGGCTACACTCTTAGGTTATACCTTGTGTGTTGTGCATAATAATTTTTAGTTTGCATAAATAGTTTTAATTCCGCATTTATTCACCATTAGATTAGCTAGTCACCTATTCACCCCCCCTCTAGGTGATTTCAAAGTTTAGGATCTAGAGTGTGTCTTCAATAGTATATTATTCATGTCACCTCCCGTTTCTCAAAAAACGTGGAAGCGGAGTCGCGACGAAAGTCGGCGACGTATATACGCGAGTAAAATACCCTACGTATACACGCTAATCCTAAAGTAACCTGAACAAGTTATAAAATCTACTACAATAAATCAATATCACTGCAATATTACATATGGATGTCCACATATGATATTATATGAATACCAAAAAGGAATAATGATTGATAGCAATGTATAGAGAATCAAGAAAACTACAAAATCAACAGGAATAAAAATGGTAGACAATAATACCAGAATGGGTAGAGAAAAACTCCAGTTCCTCGCAACATGTCCGATCTCATTATACACTTGATCAAAGAAGTAAAACATCTAATATCTGGACGTGGAATCCTTGGGTCGTCAGAAAGCGACCCAATGAGTGTGCAAGAATAGGGGAGGTGCTCGTGCATATAAACAGTGTGTACATAATGATAAACTATAAATTAAAGATAATTGATAATCAATATCATAAACAAAACTATGAAAATATGTACTGAAATAAGACTATAATAACATGCTAAACATAAATGAACAATAATAAGTCCAGTCAGTAATAGAGTCAGATGTCCAAATTAGGTCATGTGTACAGTAAGGTATCTGTCACAGACTATATGTATATATGTATATATTTATGTATATATGTGTGTATATATATGTGTGTGTGTGTATATCAGGTGGGTGTAATAAGTCATGCTAGAGCCCAGTGTACAATCAGGTGTCTATTATAATATGTATTTATCAATGTTCAGTCTGCAATGTCAATATAAGATTTTAATTTTTGTTATCAATTATGTCAGTGAATACCAATTGCCACATGCAATAGACGCATTGCATACTACGCCTATCACACGTGTCAATCAAAGTTCTAAGTTATTGAAACTGATTGGTTGGAGATATTGTTCATGTTTTAGGTGGGTCCTGTACATACCAGGGACCACGGCCCAGATGCCTGGAACTGACTAGGCCTACCGCCAGGTAGTCAGTAATAGTAACAATACTCACAGTATCACTGTGGAACAATACTCACAATAACACTATGGAATAATAAACAGATGGGATGTCAGTCATCCCCCTGAACCCTACAGTGAAACTGTAAGTCGGTCGTGCAACCTGTATCCTAGGTCCACCCAAAATACAGACGCTGCCTCCTCCATTAATTTTCTCAATCTCAGTGTAAGTTATCCATTTATATTATTAATTAATTTAGTTAAACAGTCAAAATCCATGTTATTAGAATACTAGGATGATGCGGTGACGAAATAATACAGTAACAGTAACAGTAATTGTATACACGGTGAACAATAATAAGAACAATAAACAGTAACAATAACTGTGTTTACGATGAAAAGAGTTGTACGGAGCATTACAGTCTAATGATACTTTCACAGTAACTTCCAGTAACATGAATAATACAATAACAAGTCCAGATATAGCTCAATAGACAGTTTCAGTAGAACTGATTCCTTACAGTGCAGTCTCCTCTAGAATCAATTAAAATCTCATCCATCGGTAAATCCAAAGTCAATATCTGATACAGTAACCACCTCAATAAATCAATAATCAGTTACCTCGATTAAGTAGATCTACTCCAATCCTTTATATTAATTGCATATCTATCCTTTAGTCATCAATATATCAGAGTCATAACATAAATAATCAGCCACCTCTAATTGATTTATCCCGATCTCAAAATAATAAGCTAACTACTCAATTATCTCTAATCAATTTCTTATAAAACAATTTGATCAATACACTCTCACTTCAGTCATGTTCAATCACAGATCCATATACCAAGACAGTCATCAACTGTAACAAATATGAAATCCACGAGCTCAGGCAAATCTAATGTACATCTATCTCCCAACCTTAGGTAATTAAAAATAGATCAGTATTCAAGATTCACTCTATTCTATCAGTCTAACTCTGCTAATCAATTCACCTAAGTATTCACACCTATAACTATAATCATGAACCAATCAAAATCCAATATCCAAATTCAATCCCAATCTAAGTTACATCACAAATAGTCCCAGATCCGAAAAGGTAAAATGGGTTCATATGAAATGATAAGATAATAATATCTCAGTCTCACTCATCAATAGGAGAATCCAGAATAATATCTCCTAACAGTCCAAAAGTCTGTCTAAGGTATATTGCAAATAATCCTAAATCTGAAACGGTAAATAATCTACAGATGAAATGATAAAACAAGAATATCTTAGTGATAACATAATAAATCCAAAGACACATGAATATCAAGATACCTTTGATCTATCAGATGTACTCCATCTAAACTCTCCCTTAGTGTAACAATACAAGTCTAATAATCCATCCACTAGATCGATCTGTTCCAAACTCGAGTCAACTTTATTCCAATTAAGTCCATTAATATGCCCAAAAATCAACTGCTGAATAACTCCAAATATCAGGTCAACAGTCTATCAAATACATTCTAGTCCCAAACACTACTACTCTGGTATAGATATCATCTTAAAGGAACATGATCAAGACTAGTAGTTAACATGTATAATCATTATTTGAACATGATAATAATTTAAACAGAAGATAACAGTAATGAACAATAACGCAGAAGTAAACATTCACTATGCCTCATGAAGTGATACAGGTCAACATACTGGTATAATATATCAGGTGGTCACATGGAATAACACGAATAATTACGTGAACACCTACTGGCAACAGTAAAAAAAAGATATATAAGAATAAATACTCACATGAAATGACGCGGTTATGAATCCAAATCACCATCTGGTCTTCACCGCATGAACTGGTACAGATCTTCAGATCATCTCATGAATTGGTCTTCGAATTGTCGGGCTATGGGGTCTATAACGAGTTCATTCCGAATCGGGCCGAGTCTCCTATTACCGTGTTGGATCGCACGAATGAATCTGCATCGCTGTAGAACGCAACCGACATATACATATAAACATAAATACATGCTTAACACCCACACGTGCACACAAACACATACATGTACACCCATATTCATATATATACAAGTACACATATACATATACACTATTAACACAAATTAATACACATATGCATATATACATGCACATCCAATCATAATCAACACACATACACATTTCATGCACAGTACCCATTTAACAATACACACTTATAGTTATACACTACACATGCATTAATAATACACATACCCAAAATACCTGTGCGCGCACACGCACGCGTACACATGATTGGTAGTCAAAAGTGCATTTTTATCATCATATTTACCATCACATTTTCATATTTATTCATTTAATTCTGCACATTTATTAATAATTTGTAATTTATTGTGTGCAGGCCTCGAATTGTTATTTTAGCAATAAATAAAGCCTAAAGAGCCCAAAAGCCCAAATCCAAGCCCATGTTTGAAGCCCAGGTGAAAAAGCGCAAATACAAAGAGTCAAAATGCAAATACAAGGGCTAAAAGTTGCAAATATCAGAGATTAGGGAAGGATAGACTTCTATCTAACCCTAAACACATGCAGGATGAGGATAAAAGGCCAAGATAAGAAGAAAATTCGTGGGAAGAAAATTTGAAGAAATCTGGATTAAAAGTAACTTGATTACCAAGTTATCTCGAAAATCCAGATTAAAAGGCCAGGATCAAAATTCCAGAAGCAGAAGCCCACAGGGACGGACCAGGAGAGGCCACGCGCCAAAGCGCGTGGCCAGACGTCACCAAAGTGCCGCGGATCCGCGGCAAAAGCCGCGGAAACGCGGCACTTTGATCTCATCCAGATCCCAATTTTCGTGGGCAGTTTCTTCCGGGACTCTGTAGCCTTCTGCACCTATAAATATCACCTGCAGTGCAACGCAAAGGGTGTCCAGCATCCAGAGAAGAGCCAAGGGCCAAAATTAGGGTTTCTTCTAGGTTTTCTTTTGTAAATTAGGGTTTCTTTTCTTTTTATTTTCAAGAGAGAGAGAGGATTATATTGAGAGTGACACCGATGTATCTTCTTTTCTCTGCCATTGATTAAAGCAATAAAGGTAATTACTTTTCTTTTTGTTCTTTATTCTTATGTGTTATTTTTATTTTGTTTTTCTTTTCTTTTTCTCTGTGATCTTGTGGTTGTTGATGAACATGCAAGTGGATTCCATAAGCACGTATAACTAAGCTCTGTGAGAACCAGCGATAGTTCATGAAGACGTCTCCTCCAAGCTACGCATCACTTCGTACTTGAGTATGCTTGACGATATAATGTGCACAGGGATTGAGATCGATCTTATGATCTATTCGTGGAACGCCTCCTAAAGCAAGGTAGAACATGTAAGGTTTTCACGTTCTTTCTTCAACCAATCTCAAGTAAGTTTTCTTTTCTTTTTGTTTCTTTTCTTTTCTTTTTTGTAGATTAAATCCACATCTTTCACAATTCTTTTCTTCCATCCATTGTAAATACCACCCATTGTAAATACCACCATTTAACTAATAAAAATAAAAGCTTTAGAGTATAACTTGCTTAACGCTTCCATCGCAGTCCCTCCTTGAGGATCACGACCCGCATAGCCCTGCTACCGCGGATTAGAACTGAAACTTGCACATCTATTTTTAAAACTAAAATACCATCTTTTGTGTGCAGGAAAAATCAGTCAACAAATTGGCGCCGTTGCCGGGGAGGGACGGTAAGTTATCTCTAAAACAAAAAAATTTAATTTTTAACTAATTCTTTATTCTTTTCTGTTTGCAGGTTTGGAGAACAGGAAACAGAAAACAGCAGCTGCAGTGGACATATAGCTGCCCTGTGCCTCTGCCCTCGAAGGCAGAGCACAGGAGCCCACTGTTTTGCCGAGGATCCGCGGCCAGAGCCGCGGAAACGCGGCAACAGTAAGGACTACTGATTCAATGTTTTTGCAGATTGCTGAAATTTGAGATTACTGCTTACTGCTCTATTCTGTTTTGTTCTGTGATATACCTGTAAATTGCTAATAATTCAACAGTAAATTATTAGTTGTTAAAAAAAAATTTGATTAGACGTTTGCATATTAGGCACGTGTCTTTTCAATTATTTTTATTTACTGTTGAAGAGTGCTGGAGGAGCAAGGTACGTACGCATTGCATGTAGAATAGGATTCATCTCTTGGTTGATTTTCTGCTTTGAGTGATTCTTATCTATTTATCTTGTACACTTGCACTAATTCATCTTAAGGGCATAACCCATTAACAAGATAAGGTGGGGATTTCATCACCCTTCCTTAGCCCAAAAATCATATCCCGAGCACTCACTAACCCAAGCCTAACTTAAAAATTAGTAGACGTTGGCCCTAGGGACATCTCGGACTCAATTAGGAGATTATCCTAAGGGGGAACAGTGCTGGAAGTTGACTCTTGCCAAATCAGTGTCTAGGAAGGGGATTGAGGGCCGAAAGCCCGAAGTGTGGTGGTTATTTAATTAAGGAACGTCTTTGACGGAAAACCTCCCACCACTCTTGCCCTGACCTGGCTGATTAACTTGTGGTCAAAGTCTGCACCCTACCTCCCGTGGACAGTCTAATCAGTTAGGAGTCGTCTAGGTCTAGGTCTACCCTAACTTAGGTTAGAAATTTTTCTTCTTTGTTTGTTTTCTTTTTGTTTTGTTTGTGATTGTGTGATATGGCCTATAACAACAATTTTTTCAATTTTAATGAGGATCCATATTACACACCAACCTCTTATTCGGATATTACCAACCCGGCATATCATAACTTTGACCAACCTAGTGTGCCAGATTGGTCTTATCCGAATCATTACATGCCCCAGTCCCAATACTATGAACAAGATTGGAATAATCATCACTACTCTTCACAGAGTCAATGGGAATTCAACACCCCTGAGTCATATGGTCAACCACCTGTTCAACCATTATCTTCATATACGTCTTTTCCCACATCACCAGGTTTCAGTCCTCCATTGATCTATTCGATGGGTTAGAAGAAAAAGTGGATCGGTTGCAAGATACAATGAGTGATCAAATTTCTAGACTTTCAAACATTCTTGAGCATCTTGATAGGAACCAAGAATCATTCTGTTTAGAAGACCTTGATCAAAATTCAATTTCATCACATCAATATGAACTTGCTCAATCCCAATCCTTGGACAAATTGGCTAGTTTTAATTTCAATGAGATTGAATTAGATTATGAATGTGAACCCGATCCCCAACTTTGCGATTCAGTTTCCATCTTCGAATCTATGTTGACTCCAGTATCCTTACCCAATTTGGACCAATTTTCTGAGCCAACATTTATTCCCGTACCCATAGATCATGAAATTGAATCACCCATTTTTGATGATCATATTGAACTTGACCAATTGTGCAATTTTGAAAGTCCCATGGAAAAATTGGCAAGTTTCCATTTTTATGAGATTGAAACTAATGAGATATGTGACCTAGATTCCCCAATCTATGATCAAGTTCAAATTCCTGAATCATTATTGACTCCTGTTTTGTTACCCGACTTAGGTAATATTTTAGAGTCAGTTTTGATTCCCACACCTATCATTCCTGAACTTGAATCACCAACATTGAGTCACATTCCATTGTGGGAAAATGATTGTAGACTTGAGTTTCAATTTCTTGACTTGGACCCACTTCTTGATCCTAGCCCGATTCCTGACCTTTACTTGATTTGAGTTTCTTTCCTGAGTCGGTGTTAGATCCTGAACCTATCATTCTTGAGTCCAAGTCAACCATTTTACCAAGTCACATTCTTTTGTTGGACATAGGTATAGACCATGACTCTGTGATGATTTTCCAGGACTGGTCATGTAAAGGGAGTAAGTTTCACGAGAGGATCTTCCATGATCCTATTCATTCTGGGGACTGTAAATATGTAAATAAAATAGAGTCAATAAAGGTAGGTCCCGTGAACTACCACGTTATCTTGTTTGGGCCGCATTTCGTGGACCAATTAGACCACCACCGGAACCACCCCCTAAGGTAACTTCCGCCTTCCCTTGTTCTTTTTCATGCATATATGCATTCATTTCATACATTGAGGACAATGCATGAGATAAGTGTGGGGGTGGGCTTTACTAACATACTAACATAGGTAAAAACTAAAAAAAAAATTGCTAATAAAAAAAAATTTAAAAAAAAAATTTGTTATAAAAAGGAAATATTTTGACTTATTTTTTGAAAGAAATCTAAGTTAGTTTTAAGGATTAGGAAAATCACGATTAGGATTTCTAAAAACTTGGTCAAAATAAATAAATTGTTTAAATTTTTAGGTATAGGAGAGAAATTGAATAAATAATTAGTCTTGATTTTTACCTTAATGAAATGTGCATACCAAATGCATATCTAGGATTCTAAGACAAAGACCTTGTGCCTCATAAAAAAAAAAGAAAAAAAAAATCACCAATTAAGCTGATACATGTGCCTCAAGAAGCATAAGTATTCATGCCTAAAGGTGAGTAAATAAAATAAAGTCCTTAGTTTTGGGGCCTAGTTCACTCGAATTTGAGTCCGCGGGGTGTTTTCTCACTTGGTGCCCTAAAGCCAACCGTTTGGGAGTCATCGACTTTAAGTTCGTTACATGGGTGGATTAGAAAGCCTAAGAAGACTAAGAAAAATAATATATGTATTAACATATCTAATAATCAATTAGTTAGGTATGAGGGCCTCAAGAAGCCTTGATACTTATACGAAAGAAAATTAGATGAGTTATACATGCCAAAAAAAAAAAAAAATATATTAACACATCTAATAGTCAATTAGTTAGGTATGAGGGCCTCAAGAAGCCTTGATACTTACACGAAAGAAAATTAGATGATGTTATAAAATAATAAAGAGGCATGAGAGCTCAAGTTAAGGAATTCCTAGATTCACAAGGGTGCGTATGACTTTTGGTAACGAAAAAGACTATATTAGAAATTCAATTTTAATCTTACCTAAAATGAATAACAATTGACTTTATAAAGACTAGGTTTGAAGAATGAATAAAAATGATAATCCTAAAACTTATAGACTACTTAGTCTCTTCAAATATAATTCAAATATTTTCCTTTTTATGGATTTTGTGGGTGCAATCCGCTGAAAACCCTCACGAGACAACACTCGTCCTCTAGGGTAACCTAGAGGTTTAACGGCTTGTTGCACGTGCTAAGTGCAATCGTGATTCCTACGAAAGTGAGTTAGGTTAGATTAACTTTTCATTTCTTTTTCTTTTTCTTTATTTTTACTCGAGGACGAGCAAAAAGATAAGTGTGGGGGTGTGATTGGTAGTCAAAAGTGCATTTTTATCATCATATTTACCATCACATTTTCATATTTATTCATTTAATTCTGCACATTTATTAATAATTTGTAATTTATTGTGTGCAGGCCTCGAATTGTTATTTTAGCAATAAATAAAGCCTAAAGAGCCCAAAAGCCCAAATCCAAGCCCATGTTTGAAGCCCAGGTGAAAAAGCGCAAATACAAAGAGTCAAAATGCAAATACAAGGGCTAAAAGTTGCAAATATCAGAGATTAGGGAAGGATAGACTTCTATCTAACCCTAAACACATGCAGGATGAGGATAAAGGCCAAGATAAGAAGAAAATTCGTGGGAAGAAAATTTGAAGAAATCTGGATTAAAAGTAACTTGATTACCAAGTTATCTCGAAAATCCAGATTAAAAGGCCAGGATCAAAATTCCAGAAGCAGAAGCCCACAGGGACGGACCAGGAGAGGCCACGCGCCAAAGCGCGTGGCCAGACGTCACCAAAGTGCCGCGGATCCGCGGCAAAAGCCGCGGAAACGCGGCACTTTGATCTCATCCAGATCCCAATTTTCGTGGGCAGTTTCTTCCGGGACTCTGTAGCCTTCTGCACCTATAAATATCACCTGCAGTGCAACGCAAAGGGTGTCCAGCATCCAGAGAAGAGCCAAGGGCCAAAATTAGGGTTTCTTCTAGGTTTTCTTTTGTAAATTAGGGTTTCTTTTCTTTTTATTTTCAAGAGAGAGAGAGGATTATATTGAGAGTGACACCGATGTATCTTCTTTTCTCTGCCATTGATTAAAGCAATAAAGGTAATTACTTTTCTTTTTGTTCTTTATTCTTATGTGTTATTTTTATTTTGTTTTTCTTTTCTTTTTCTCTGTGATCTTGTGGTTGTTGATGAACATGCAAGTGGATTCCATAAGCACGTATAACTAAGCTCTGTGAGAACCAGCGATAGTTCATGAAGACGTCTCCTCCAAGCTACGCATCACTTCGTACTTGAGTATGCTTGACGATATAATGTGCACAGGGATTGAGATCGATCTTATGATCTATTCGTGGAACGCCTCCTAAAGCAAGGTAGAACATGTAAGGTTTTCACGTTCTTTCTTCAACCAATCTCAAGTAAGTTTTCTTTTCTTTTTGTTTCTTTTCTTTTCTTTTTTGTAGATTAAATCCACATCTTCCACAATTCTTTTCTTCCATCCATTGTAAATACCACCCATTGTAAATACCACCATTTAACTAATAAAAATAAAAGCTTTAAAGTATAACTTGCTTAACGCTTCCATCGCAGTCCCTCCTTGAGGATCACGACCCGCATAGCCCTGCTACCGCGGATTAGAACTGAAACTTGCACATCTATTTTTAAAACTAAAATACCATCTTTTGTGTGCAGGAAAAATCAGTCAACAAATTGGCGCCGTTGCCGGGGAGGGACGGTAAGTTATCTCTAAAACAAAAAAATTTAATTTTTAACTAATTCTTTATTCTTTTCTGTTTGCAGGTTTGGAGAACAGGAAACAGAAAACAGCAGCTGCAGTGGACATATAGCTGCCCTGTGCCTCTGCCCTCGAAGGCAGAGCACAGGAGCCCACTGTTTTGCCGAGGATCCGCGGCCAGAGCCACGGAAACGCGGCAACAGTAAGGACTACTGATTCAATGTTTTTGCAGATTGCTGAAATTTGAGATTACTGCTTACTGCTCTATTCTGTTTTGTTCTGTGATATACCTGTAAATTGCTAATAATTCAACAGTAAATTATTGGTTGTTAAAAATAAAATTTGATTAGACGTTTGCATATTAGGCACGTGTCTTTTCAATTATTTTTATTTACTGTTGAAGAGTGCTGGAGGAGCAAGGTACGTACGCATTGCATGTAGAATAGGATTCATCTCTTGGTTGATTTTCTGCTTTGAGTGATTCTTATCTATTTATCTTGTACACTTGCACTAATTCATCTTAAGGGCATAACCCATTAACAAGATAAGGTGGGGATTTCATCACCCTTCCTTAGCCCAAAAATCATATCCCGAGCACTCACTAACCCAAGCCTAACTTAAAAATTAGTAGACGTTGGCCCTAGGGACATCTCGGACTCAATTAGGAGATTATCCTAAGGGGGAACAGTGCTGGAAGTTGACTCTTGCCAAATCAGTGTCTAGGAAGGGGATTGAGGGCCGAAAGCCCGAAGTGTGGTGGTTATTTAATTAAGGAACGTCTTTGACGGAAAACCTCCCACCACTCTTGCCCTGACCTGGCTGATTAACTTGTGGTCAAAGTCTGCACCCTACCTCCCGTGGACAGTCTAATCAGTTAGGAGTCGTCTAGGTCTAGGTCTACCCTAACTTAGGTTAGAAATTTTTCTTCTTTGTTTGTTTTCTTTTTGTTTTGTTTGTGATTGTGTGATATGGCCTATAACAACAATTTTTTCAATTTTAATGAGGATCCATATTACACACCAACCTCTTATTCGGATATTACCAACCCGTCATATCATAACTTTGACCAACCTAGTGTGCCAGATTGGTCTTATCCGAATCATTACATGCCCCAGTCCCAATACTATAACAAGATTGGAATAATCATCACTACTCTTCACAGAGTCAATGGAAATTCAACACCCCTGAGTCATATGGTCAACCACCTGTTCAACCATTATCTTCATATACGTCTTTTCCCACATCACCAAGGTTTCAGTCCTCCATTGATCTATTCGATGGGTTAGAAGAAAAAGTGGATCGGTTGCAAGATACAATGAGTGATCAAATTTCTAGACTTTCAAACATTCTTGAGCATCTTGATAGGAACCAAGAATCATTCTGTTTGGAAGACCTTGATCAAAATTCAATTTCATCACATCAATATGAACTTGCTCAATCCCAATCCTTGGACAAATTGGCTAGTTTTAATTTCAATGAGATTGAATTAGATTATGAATGTGAACCCGATCCCCAACTTTGCGATTCAGTTTCCATCTTCGAATCTATGTTGACTCCAGTATCCTTACCCAATTTGGACCAATTTTCTGAGCCAACATTTATTCCCGTACCCATAGATCATGAAATTGAATCACCCATTTTTGATGATCATATTGAACTTGACCAATTGTGCAATTTTGAAAGTCCCATGGAAAAATTGGCAAGTTTCCATTTTTATGAGATTGAAACTAATGAGATATGTGACCTAGATTCCCAAATCTATGATCAAGTTCAAATTCCTGAATCATTATTGACTCCTGTTTTGTTACCCGACTTAGGTAATATTTTAGAGTCAGTTTTGATTCCCACACCTATCATTCCTGAACTTGAATCACCAACATTGAGTCACATTCCACTGTGGGAAAATGATTGTAGACTTGAGTTTCAATTTCTTGACTTGGACCCACTTCTTGATCCTAGCCCGATTCCTGAACCTTTACTTGATTTGAGTTTCTTTCCTGAGTCGGTGTTAGATCCTGAACCTATCATTCTTGAGTCCAAGTCAACCATTTTACCAAGTCACATTCTTTTGTTGGACATAGGTATAGACCATGACTCTGTGATGATTTTCCAGGACTGGTCATGTAAAGGGAGTAAGTTACACGAGAGGATCTTCCATGATCCTATTCATTCTGGGGACTGTAAATATGTAAATAAAATAGAGGTCAATAAAGGTAGGTCCCGTGAACTACCACGTTATCTTGTTTGGGCCGCATTTCGTGGACCAATTAGACCACCACCGGAACCACCCCCTAAGGTAACTTCCGCCTTCCCTTGTTCTTTTTCATGCATATATGCATTCATTTCATACATTGAGGACAATGCATGAGATAAGTGTGGGGGTGGGCTTTACTAACATACTAACATAGGTAAAAACTAAAAAAAAATTGCTAATAAAAAAAAAATTTAAAAAAAAAAATTTGTTATAAAAAGGAAATATTTTGACTTATTTTTTGAAAGAAATCTAAGTTAGTTTTAAGGATTAGGAAAATCACGATTAGGATTTCTAAAAACTTGGTCAAAATAAATAAATTGTTTAAATTTTTAGGTATAGGAGAGAAATTGAATAAATAATTAGTCTTGATTTTTACCTTAATGAAATGTGCATACCAAATGCATATCTAGGATTCTAAGACAAAGACCTTGTGCCTCATAAAAAAAAAGAAGAAAAAAAAAAATCACCAATTAAGCTGATACATGTGCCTCAAGAAGCATAAGTATTCATGCCTAAAGGTGAGTAAATAAAATAAAGTCCTTAGTTTTGGGGCCTAGTTCACTCGAATTTGAGTCCGCGGGGTGTTTTCTCACTTGGTGCCCTAAAGCCAACCGGTTTGGGAGTCATCGACTTTAAGTTCGTTACATGGGTGGATTAGAAAGCCTAAGAAGACTAAGAAAAATAATATATGTATTAACATATCTAATAATCAATTAGTTAGGTATGAGGGCCTCAAGAAGCCTTGATACTTATACGAAAGAAAATTAGATGAGTTATACATGCCAAAAAAAAAAAAATATATTAACACATCTAATAGTCAATTAGTTAGGTATGAGGGCCTCAAGAAGCCTTGATACTTACACGAAAGAAAATTAGATGATGTTATAAAAATAATAAAGAGGCATGAGAGTCCAAGTTAAGGAATTCCTAGATTCACAAGGATGCGTATGACTTTTGGTAACGAAAAAGACTATATTAGAAATTCAATTTTAATTCTTACCTAAAATGAATAACAATTGACTTTATAAAGACTAGGTTTGAAGAATGAATAAAAATGATAATCCTAAAACTTATAGACTACTTAGTCTCTTCAAATATAATTCAAATATTTTCCTTTTTATGGATTTTGTGGGTGCAATCCGCTGAAAACCCTCACGAGACAACACTCGTCCTCTAGGGTAACCTAGAGGTTTAACGGCTTGTTGCACGTGCTAAGTGCAATCGTGATTCCTACGAAAGTGAGTTAGGTTAGATTAACTTTTCATTTCTTTTTCTTTTTCTTTATTTTTACTCGAGGACGAGCAAAAAGATAAGTGTGGGGGTGTGATTGGTAGTCAAAAGTGCATTTTTATCATCATATTTACCATCACATTTTCATATTTATTCATTTAATTCTGCACATTTATTAATAATTTGTAATTTATTGTGTGCAGGCCTCGAATTGTTATTTTAGCAATAAATAAAGCCTAAAGAGCCCAAAAGCCCAAATCCAAGCCCATGTTTGAAGCCCAGGTGAAAAAGCCAAATACAAAGAGTCAAAATGCAAATACAAGGGCTAAAAGTTGCAAATATCAGAGATTAGGGAAGGATAGACTTCTATCTAACCCTAAACACATGCAGGATGAGGATAAAAGGCCAAGATAAGAAGAAAATTCGTGGGAAGAAAATTTGAAGAAATCTGGATTAAAAGTAACTTGATTACCAAGTTATCTCGAAAATCCAGATTAAAAGGCCAGGATCAAAATTCCAGAAGCAGAAGCCCACAGGGACGGACCAGGAGAGGCCACGCGCCAAAGCGCGTGGCCAGACGTCACCAAAGTGCCGCGTATCCGCGGCAAAAGCCGCGGAAACGCGGCACTTTGATCTCATCCAGATCCCAATTTTCGTGGGCAGTTTCTTCCGGGACTCTGTAGCCTTCTGCACCTATAAATATCACCTGCAGTGCAACGCAAAGGGTGTCCAGCATCCAGAGAAGAGCCAAGGGCCAAAATTAGGGTTTCTTCTAGGTTTTCTTTTGTAAATTAGGGTTTCTTTTCTTTTTATTTTCAAGAGAGAGAGAGGATTATATTGAGAGTGACACCGATGTATCTTCTTTTCTCTGCCATTGATTAAAGCAATAAAGGTAATTACTTTTCTTTTTGTTCTTTATTCTTATGTGTTATTTTTATTTTGTTTTTCTTTTCTTTTTCTCTGTGATCTTGTGGTTGTTGATGAACATGCAAGTGGATTCCATAAGCACGTATAACTAAGCTCTGTGAGAACCAGCGATAGTTCATGAAGACGTCTCCTCCAAGCTACGCATCACTTCGTACTTGAGTATGCTTGACGATATAATGTGCACAGGGATTGAGATCGATCTTATGATCTATTCGTGGAACGCCTCCTAAAGCAAGGTAGAACATGTAAGGTTTTCACGTTCTTTCTTCAACCAATCTCAAGTAAGTTTTCTTTTCTTTTTGTTTCTTTTCTTTTCTTTTTTGTAGATTAAATCCACATCTTCCACAATTCTTTTCTTCCATCCATTGTAAATACCACCCATTGTAAATACCACCATTAACTAATAAAAAAATAAAAGCTTTAGAGTATAACTTGCTTAACGCTTCCATCGCAGTCCCTCCTTGAGGATCACGACCCGCATAGCCCTGCTACCGCGGATTAGAACTGAAACTTGCACATCTATTTTTAAAACTAAAATACCATCTTTTGTGTGCAGGAAAAATCAGTCAACAACACACACACACACAAAATTATAAATCATATGATACGCACACACCTATAACACACAAATATTAATACCCACATCAATTATAAATCATATGATACACACATAAACCTATACACTTCAAAAAAGTTACAACACACACATCTTATAATTACACAAGATAATCATAAAATGAAAGAGAGAGAAGAATGGAAACTTACTGTCATAGGGTTCGGCAGCCATGGAGGAGAAGCTCCAACTGGATGCACAGGTGATGGTGGAAGCCGCGGAGAATGTCGACGGCTCGAGGATCTTGCCGGGAAGGATGCGGGTGTTCTCGCGCTCATCGACGGCGATCGGCGTGACTCATGGAGAGGTAGAAGATGGGAGAAAAGGGGATGGCTTGGGTTGTTGGGCTGCGGCCATGTTGAAGGGGAGAAGGGCTCGCCAGAGGGTTTGTGCGCACCATGGAGGAGATGGGAGGAGGATGAGGGGAATTCCAAGTGTTGGAGTTGTCGTGGATCTGCTATTGTGCGGAGCTCCGATGGAGGGGCTATCTTGACTTGAAGGGAGGCTGTGCGCGGTGGGTTCGCGAAGCTTACCAAAGAGATGTGCGGAGCACAGGGCAGCGGCTTGGTGCGGCGGAGATGCGACATATTAGGGGATGTTGAGGGGCTATCGTGGAGTTGGAGAGTGCAGCCAATGGGCTGAGGGGGGTATCCGGTGGTTCACTTCTTGTAGGGGGCTGCCGCATGTTATCACGCTCGTCGAAGAGGAAGGAGAGGGGGCGCAGCCAACAGGGGAAGAAGAAGATCACAACTAGTTGGGTTGTGGCAAGGGAGATGCTCGATGTCGGAGCTCCGAGGATGCTGGAGATGATAATGGCGGAAGGCGACGGCAAGACGGCGTTGTTGATGGGTGGAAGTAGGGCTTTGTGGTTGCCGCGAAGGCTGGGCTCGGCCTGAGCACAAGGAGGAGGAGAGCAAGGGGTGTTGGAGTGCCCACGTAGAAGAAGGAGAGAAGAAGTTGTTAGATTAGTTAGGATTTTATATTAGTTGTTAGGATTAAGGATTTGAGTAGTTAAAATCATGGAGATTGGGTTGATGGTTTGGGCATTGGGCTATTGAGTATAATCATAATGGGTAGAGATAATAGGAAGGTGGGTTTCGGGTTAGGATTATAGGTTAATCACAATAATATGTACATATATAGGAGAGAGAAGAGAGATGGGCTCAAATGTTGAGCTTCTAGGTTGGGCTTGGAAAAATGAAAAGAAAAATAAAAGGGAAAAATGATAGAAGTCAATGGGCTTGGGGAAAATGAAAAAGACAAGATACTAGTCTCATACTCATAATAATAATAATAATGATAAAATTAATATGTCAAGGATAATACATACATATACTTATAAGCACACATATTTGTATAGGCACAAACTATGAACATATATACAGTTTATGTATACCATGTAGTTATACACATATTATGTAAGTTAATCAATAACATGAAAAATAATAAATTCAAATAAATAATTAAAATATTATCACAGTATATTAGCTAGGGGATATTACATTAAACCCACCTTATAAAAATTTTGTCCTCAAAATTTCAGTAAGGCGGGTAATGATAAAAATCAAGTTAAAGGAGAAGATAAAGTTTCCATGTCGCCTCTGTGGGACACCACGATTCCATTGCGCGCTCTAAATTCTGCAACTAGTTTCAATATAGAGAGATCAAAGTCAGGAGATGAAATCAAGGAAATAGAATCAGGAAGAAGAATAAGAATCAAGATAGAATCCATATCACTATAAAAGAAGAGTTGAAATCAGGGATATAAAAATATCACATAGATGGACATCCAAAGGGAGGACGGTTAATTCTCAAGTGAACTCAATATCATTGTGTGAATAGTATATATATATATTGCAATGTAAATACAACTTGTCTTAGGTCACCAGTAAGAACTAGGTCCTCTTTGAGTAAACCTGACTCTGATACCAAAAAAACTCTA
The DNA here is from genome assembly GCA_038442645.1 of Agave tequilana. Taxonomy (NCBI): domain Eukaryota; kingdom Viridiplantae; phylum Streptophyta; class Magnoliopsida; order Asparagales; family Asparagaceae; genus Agave; species Agave tequilana. Next base: position 38,661 of record JAVJIF010026263.1, read on the forward strand.
TCACACCCCGCTTCCCAAAATACGTGGAAACGGAGTCGCGACGAGAGTCGACGACGTATATACGTGAGGAAAAGACCTCATGTATACACGCTAAGCCTAAAGTAATCTGAATAAGCTATAAAATCTACTATGATAAATCAATATCACTGCAATACGACATATGGATGTCCACACATGATATTATATGAATATAGAAAAGAAATAATAACTGATAGCAATGTATAGAGAATCAAGAAAACTACAAAAATAGGAATAAAAATAGAAAACAATATTACCAAAATTGGTAGAAAAAACTCCAATTCCTCGTAACATGTCCGGTCTCATCGTACAACTGATCAAAGAAATAAAACATCCAATAACTAGATGTGCAAATCCAGCGTCGTCAGAAGCGACCCAATGAGTGGTAAGAAAGGGGAGGTGCTTGTGCATATAAATAGTGTGCACATAATGATAAACTGTAAATAAAAGATCACTGATAATCAATATCATTAAAAAAACTATGAAATATGTACTGAAATTAGACTATAATAATATGCTAAACATAAATGAATAATAATAAGGCCAGTTAGTACTAGAGTCAGATGTCCAAATCAGGTCATGTGTACCGTCAGGTATCTATCACAATATATATATATATATATATATATATATATATATATATATATATATATATATATATATATATATATATATATATATATATATAGATCAAGTGGGTAGAATCCGTCATGCTAAAGTCCAGTGTACAATCAAGTGCATATCATAACATGTATATATCAATGTTCAGTCTGTAATGTCAATGTAAGATTTCAGTTTTTGTTAGTTTTTGTTATCAATTATGCTAGCGAACACCAATTGTCACCTATAATAGATGCATTCCACACTATGCCTATCACACATGTCAATCAAAGTCTTAAGTTATTGAAACTGATTGGTTGGAGACATTGTCCATACTTTAGGTGGGTCTTGTGCATACCCGGGACCACGCTCAGATGCCTGGAGCTGAACCAGGCCCTACTGCCAAGTAGTCACTAATAATAACTGTGCTCACAGTATCACTGTTGAACAATACTCACAGTAACACTATGGAACAATAAACAGATGGGATATCAATCATTCCCCGAACTCTGCAGTGGAACCGTAAGTCAGCTACACAACTTATATCCTAGGTCCACCCAAAATAAAGACGCTGTCTCCTCCATCAATTTCCCCAATTCCAGTGTAAGTTATCAATTTACATTATTAATTAATTCAGTTAAACAATTAAAATTCATGTTACTAAAATACTGGGACGATGCAGTGATAGTAACAGTAATAGTAATAGTAATCGTATACATGGTAAACAGTAATAAGAACAGTATATAGTAACAGTAACCGTGTATACGATGAATAGAGCTGTACCGAGCGTTACAGTCTAATGATACTTTCTCAGTAACTTTCAGTAACATGAATAAAATAATAACAAGTCTAGATATTGCTCAATAGATAATCTCACTAGAACTGATTTCTTATAGTACAATCTCCTCTAGAATCAATCAAAATCTCATCCATCGGTGAATCTAAAGTCAATATCTGACACAGTAACCACCTCAATAAATCAATAATTAGTTACCTCGATCATGTTGCTCTACTCCAATCCTTTACATTAGTTGCATATCTATCCTTTAATCATCAATATATCAGAGTCCTAACATAAATAATCAGCCACCTCTAATCGATTAATCCCGATCTCAAAATAATAAGCTAACTACTGAATTACCTCTAATCAATTCCTCATTAAACAATTCGATCAATACGCTCCCACTTCAGTCAAGTTCAATTACAGATCCATATACCAAGATAGTCATCAACTTTAATAAATATGAAATCCATGAACTCAGGAAAATCTAATGTACACCTATCTCCCAACCTCAGATAATTAAAAATGGACCAGTATTCAAGATTCACTCAATTCTATTAATCCAACTCTGCTAATCAATTCACCCAAGTATTAACACCTATAACTATAATTATGAACCAATCAAAATCCAGTATTCAAATCCAATCACAATCTAAGTTACATCACAAATAGTCCCAGATCCAAAATAGTAAAATGGGTTCACATGAAATGATAAGATAATAATATCTCGGTCACACTCACCAATAGAAAAATCTAGAATAATATCTCCTAACAGTCCAAAAGTCTGTCTAAGATATACTGCAAATAATCCTGAATCTGAAATGATAAATAATTATACATGAAGTGATAAGACAAGAATATCTTAGTGATAAGACAACAAATCCATATATACATGAATATCAAGATACCTCTGATTGATCATCTGTAGTCCATCTAAACTCTCCCTTAGTATAATAATACGAGTTTAGTAATCCATTATACATTTTTAAGGTTTACTATTCCACTAGTTCGATCTGTCCCAACCTCGAGTCAACTTTATTCTAATTAAGTCCATTAATATGCCTAAAAATCAACTACTGAATAGCTCCAAATATCTGGTCAACATTCTATCAAATACATTCCAGTACCAAACACTACTACTCTGGTATAGATATCATCTAAAGGAACATGGTCAAGACTAGTAGTTAACATGTATAATCATTATTTGAACATGGTAATGATATAAACAGAAGATAACAATAATTAACAATAACGCAAAAGTAAACATTCACTATGCCACATGAAGTGATACAGGTAAACATACTAGTATAATAAATCGCGTGGTCACATGGAATAATACGAATAATTATGTGAACACCTACTGGTAACAGTAAATAGGAAAAAAAATATAAGAGTAAACACTCATATGAAATGACACGGTTATGGATCCGAATCGCCATCTTGTCTTCATTGTACAAACTGGTAGGTGTTGGAACATATTTCGATGAAGACATTTGTGAAGCATTTCATTTGGAGCTCTAACACACGACGTATCAAGAGTTCTTCATGATCAAGACTGCCCAGAGAGAGTTGATATGATGTGGTTTGTAATAATGAAATAGCATGTCAAAAGCCTTGATGCACACACACATATCATGTCTATATAGTCGACTTATAACTCCTTATAGTCGACTAATCCACTTGATAGTCGACTAACCCAAACCCCCTAGTCGACTAGTCTTTTGTCCAAAAGAAACCCAACTCTCTGTTTGTCCATTAGTCGACTTAACAGACAAACCTAGTCGACTAATAGACCTTGTAGTCGACTAACCATATGCCCCTAGTCGACTAATCCCTGATCCAGTCGACTTATAAGAAGTTGCAGTCGACTTGATTCAGTTATCCAGAAACCTGTCACTCGAACTATTCATGACCTAGTCGACTTATACCAAAATGTAGTCGACTACCCTTTGGAAAATTGCCTTGTATAGTCGACTAACTCAAAAGGCAAGTCGACTATAGACAGTTTCTGACTGTTGGACGGTTTCTGTTATCTGATCGTTTGTGCAACGTTTTCCAACGTTTCAGACATTTGAATTGCACCTGTAACTACCCTAACTTACCCTAGTGTGCATCTATATAAAGGGTAGTTAAGCCAAAGGCCAAATACCAATCCTAATCTTCAGTTTTCTAAGATCAAAAATTCTGTCAATCCTGAAAACTGTTCCCACTTCAGTTCTTCACCAAATTCTGATTCTCTAGTGAAGTTCTATGAAGTTTCTCCTATACTAGACCTTGTCCACGTTCATACACAATACCAAGGCTTATAGGAAAGTGTTGTAATACTCAAAGCAATCATTGTACACGGGTGTCTTCTTGGTGTAGAAGCAGTTGTACAAGGTGAAGTGTGTTCTCTTGGTGGAAGAGAAGGTGTACACATTTGGCAAAGGGGATTTGTCAAGTGGTGTGCATGGTTGTGATTTTGGGTGTACAAAATCAAGGATAAAGGAAAATCTCAAGCGGGTGGCTTGGGGACTGGATGTAGGTCACGAGGACCGAACCAGGATAAATCTCTCGTGTTTGCGTTTGTCTAAACTTTTTTGAGATTTGATTTCCTTTATTGCAAGTTATTTATTTGTTTAACGTTAATACTTCTTTGTTTAGTATTTGTGTTGACTTCGTATTTTAGATCCATAATTGCCAACAGAGAAAGTTCCGCATTTGGCATCATCTCGGGACCAACAATTGGTATCAGAGTGGGTCTCACATTTGGTCAACTTCAACAACAAGGATGGCAACGGAGTTTTCATCATCCCAATTCAAAGAAGGACATTCTACACAACGTCCACCGCTATTTGACGGATCTAACTACAACTATTGGAAGTGTAGAATGAAGATCTACTTGCAATCGCTCAACTACGAACTTTGGAACATTGTTGAAGCATCGTACATCAAGCCAACAACCAGTTACAGCGCCTGGAGTGATGATCAAAAGAAGAATGCGAACCTTGACGCCAAAGCGATGAATGCCTTGTTCTGTGCATTAACCAAAGAAGAGTTCAACAGAGTGTCAACAGCCACTTCTGCACATCAAATATGGCATACTCTTCAGGTAACACACGAAGGCACAAGTAAAGTTAAAGAGTCTAAAATATTTGTTCTTGTCCACAGGTTTGAATTATTCAAAATGGAGGCGAATGAAACCATATCCGAAATGGTTACAAGATTCACCGACATTACCAATTCATTAGAATCCCTTGGAAAGGACTACACCCAAGTTGAAAGAGTTCGTAAGATCCTTCACGCACTCACACCAGAATGGGAGAAGAAGACAACAGCAATTGAAGAAGCCAATGATCTCTCAACTTTGTCGTTAGAAAACCTAATCGGTAATCTAATGGCATATGAAGTGCAATTGGAAGAAAGAAAGAAGGAGGAACGATAACACCACTCAAAGAAGAAAGAACTTGCTTTCCATGCATCCTCCGACACGGACGATTCAAATGACGATGAAGAGGAGATGTGCTTTCTAAGAAATTCAGGAGATTTCTAAAGCAAGATAAATTCAAATGCTTTAATTGCAATAAACCAAGTCATATGAAGATGGATTGCCCTTTGCTCAAAAAGAAAGATAAATACAAGAGCAAAAAGTTCAGAAAGAAGAAAAACTATGAAGCCTCATGGGAGAACAGTGATTCTTCATCTTCTGACGAAGAAGAATCCACTGAACGTTTCAACCTATGTTACATGGCCATAGAAGATGATGAGGTATCATTTACTGAACTTTCTGATGCATTTCATGAATTGTTTAATGATCTAAAGCATGAAAAACTGAAAAATAAAGTTTTATCAAAAGAAAATGAAAAACTTTTAAATGAAAATTCATGTTATGCTTTACAAGTATCTTCTATAAATTCTCAACAAGATGAGTTTGAAAAAGTCATATCATCTTTGAAAAATGATAATGAGAAGTTTATAAAAGAGAACATTTTTCTTAAAAAGGAAACTGACTCTTTGAATAAAAGGATTTCTATTTTAGATAAAGATATTTCAGTTTTCAAAAAGAAATATGAAGATATTTTGCAAAATGTGACTAAGTTCAATCAAGGAAAAGAAAATTTGAATGATTTATTATCTTTTCAAAAATTGTCACATAATCATTTTGGTATTGGATATTTTGAAAAATCTTCATATGTTAGTAATCCATATGATTCTTTTGTGAAAAGAAAGTCTAATCATGTTTCAAAAAGAATTAAGAAAAAAAAGTTTATATGGATTCCTAAGAATTTAAGTATTCATGATAAAAATACATATATTGCATCATACATTCATGATATATGTAATTCTTGCAACTATGTGTATACTAACAAGTGGAAACCAAATTCTAAATGGATTTGGACTCCTAAAGGTTAATATGTTCTTTTATATTTGGTACCATCTAACTTTTATCTTTCAGGTACCATATAAGAAGTCAAGAACAATACTTCATAATATATATTCTAATGATATATTTGTTTCAGGGGGAGAACAAAGTATTTCTCTATCTGTTATAACCCAATTTCTGCAGGGGGAGGAAAATATAACCTATTTTCTGCAGGGGGAGCACTTGTGCACACAAAGCGTCATCATCAAAAAGAGGGAGAATGTTGGAACATATTTCGATGAAGACATTTGTGAAGCATTTCATTTGGAGCTCTAACACATGACGTATCAAGAGTTCTTCATGATCAAGACTGCCCAGAGAGAGTTGATATGATGTGGTTTGTAATAATGAAATAGCATGTCAAAAGCCTTGATGCACACACACATATCATGTCTATATAGTCGACTTATAACTCCTTATAGTCGACTAATCCACTTGATAGTCGACTAACCCAAACCCCCTAGTCGACTAGTCTTTTGTCCAAAAGAAACCCAACTCTCTGTTTATCCATTAGTCGACTTAACAGACAAACCTAGTCGACTAATAGACCTTGTAGTCGACTAACCATATGCCCCTAGTCGACTAATCCCTGATCCAGTCGACTTATAAGAAGTTGCAGTCGACTTGATTCAGTTATCCAGAAACCTGTCACTCGAACTATTCATGACCTAGTCGACTTATACCAAAATGTAGTCGACTACCCTTTGGAAAATTGCCTTGTATAGTCGACTAACTCAAAAGGCAAGTCGACTATAGGCAGTTTCTGACTGTTGGACGGTTTCTGTTATCTGGTCTTTTGTGCAACGTTTTCCAACGTTTCAGACATTTGAATTGCACCTGTAACTACCCTAACTTACCCTAGTGTGCATCTATATAAAGGGTAGTTAAGCCAAAGGCCAAATACCAATCCTAATCTTCAGTTTTCTAAGATCAAAAATTCTGTCAATCCTGAAAACTGTTCCCACTTCAGTTCTTCACCAAATTCTAATTCTCTAGTGAAGTTCTATGAAGTTTCTCCTATACTAGACCTTGTCCACGTTCATACACAATACCAAGGCTTATAGGAAAGTGTTGTAATACTCAAAGCAATCATTGTACACGGGTGTCTTCTTGGTGTAGAAGCAGTTGTACAAGGTGAAGTGTGTTCTCTTGGTTGAAGAGAAGGTGTACACATTTGGCAAAGGGAATTTGTCAAGTGGTGTGCATGGTTGTGATTTTGGGTGTACAAAATCAAGGATAAAGGAAAATCTCAAACGGGTGGCTTGGGACTGGATGTAGGTCACGAGGACCGAACCAGGATAAATCTCTCGTGTTTGCGTTTGTCTAAACTTTTCTGAGATTTGATTTCCTTTATTGCAAGTTATTTATTTGTTTAACGTTAATACTTCTTTGTTTAGTATTTGTGTTGACTTCGTATTTTAGATCCATAATTGCCAACAGAGAAAGTTTCGCATTTTGCATCATCTCGGGACCAACAGTAGGATCTCCGGATCATTCCATTGATCGATTTTTGAATTACCAGGCTATTGAGTTCATGAGTGCAATCTGAATCGGGTTCGGGTCTCCTGTTATCGGGTTGGATCGCATGAACGAGTCTGCATCGCTATAGTACGCAACCGACATATACATATAAATAAGATATAGTGTGCCTTAGCATTTTCATTAAACTCCTTAGTGGCAATGCCAGACCAAGTGTCCTCATCACCAAGAGGTACACTAAAAGGTTTAGTCATCACTTTTGCAACCCGGCATTCTAAGGATTGAAAAAATATGGTCATCATAACTTTCCATATAGGAAAGTTAAGACCATCAAACTTGGGAGGGGTCTTAATATCTTCGGCCATTTTTACTAAAGTGAATGAAGATGAATTTGTGAAATAACTGATTAGCAATTAGGATCTCTCTAAGGTTGTTAAGCCAAAAACTAGAGACCAAGGCTTTGATATCAATTAAAATACACCTAGAGGGGGTGAATAAGTGTTTTGCTAATCAAATGCAATTTTAAAACTACTTATGATGAATTATGAAAATGGTCACTCATAACAAGAATTGAAGCCGAATTTTCCATAAAGGGCTCTAGAACTTCTCCTCTTTGATTCTCTAGATAATGAGTTTGAAATCACCTAGAGGGGGGGTGAATAGGTGATAATGCTAATCTAGTCAACTTAATGCGGAATTTAAAAACTAATTGCAATTACACAAAAAGCAAGTAACAAGTGATGCACACAACCAAGCCAAGCATATAAGTTAGAATGATCAATGTGAAATGATGCAAGGCACAAAGTAAAGAGAGAGAGATAGAGTAAGAGTCAAGGGATCAAGCACAAACAACAAGATATGTTTCGAGGTTCGAGCACCCAGCTCTACATCCCCGCCTTCACCCAGAAGGATTTAAAGGCCACTAGCTTGTCCACAAAGGACTCCCACAAAGGGAACCTCCACGAGGATTTGGGGCAATAACAATTACAAGGAGTACCCAACTCCTCTCCTTACAAACACAACCTCCTCCTTGAGGCACAACTCCAAGCCAACAACAATCACCTCACAACTTGAGGGATTAGCACAAAGCAACACAAGGATCACCTCACAACTTGAGGGATACAACCCAAAGGCACAAAGCCAAGCAAAGATTGGGTTAATAACTTGGTGGTCTAAACAACAACCACAAACAATTTCTTTCTCCCACACAAAGATCCTATAGAATAAGAAAGTAGATGTAGCTCAAGTGTAGAGAAAACCAATGGAATGGAAATCAAAATCTCAAAGAAAATCTTTGGGAAAAACTAGAAACCAAGATGAAGAAGTTGAATCAAAATCTTTTCCCAGAAACCCTTTCTTGATTTTCCAAACCCTAGCAAAAACACCAAATGGATTGTTCAATTAAAGCCCAAAAACTTCTTTTGATTGCTGTGAAAACACTATAGAAAGTTCAGAAATTTCGTCCAAAAATTTCTTAGAGAAAACCTCTTTCCAATGGGGTATTTATAGCCCATTTACAAAACTAGCCGTTGGCAGCAGATCCTGCCAAAAATGAACTACCGGTCGACCGGTCGGTCGACCGTCCAACGGTCATATTTGACCGCTGGCAGCTACCGGTCGGCCGTGCGGTCGACCGTCCCAGATACAGAAAGCAACGCTCTTTGTCCGGTCGACCGCTCGGTCGGCCGGAGGCAAAACAGAGAGCAACCTGCTCTCAGTCGGTCGACCGTGCTATCGACCGGCTCAAGGGGCAGCCAGCGTACACGTATCCGTGCACGTCGGTCGACCGCTACGGTCGACCGGCCTAGCCTGGCAGCTACAGTTCAGGGAAAAACTAGTTTTTAATGTCTTAAAAATTCCATAAAATCTCTAAAATTTTACAAAAATAGTTTTATCATTTTTCATTGAAATACAAACTTGTGTTAAAAATTTCAACACAAATTTCAAACATCTTGAAACATTTTTGTGTCTTATCATTTTTATCAAAATCCAAAAACTGTATTTTCTAAAACTTGGATTTTTGAATAGAAAATACATTTTGTCCAAAACTTATCCAAATACAAAAACATGATATTAAACAACATTTAGGCATGATGTATATGGATATAATCCTATATACACAAAACATATATATATCCATGTTTTTGTCATTAATTCCAAAATATGTTTTGTTAAAAATACCAAAACATAAAACACATGAAATAGACTATCAAACTAAGTTTGTCTAAGAAGATGAAGCATGCATGTATATAGAACAAATCTAATATACATTAAACCATGTAAACTTGTTTGATCTATCTATTCATGAAACCAAGATCGGTTAAACCAAAAACGGAAAAACCCAAAACCAATATTCAAAACATGAAACGTGTGTGTTGTGAACTTGAGCATATCATACTATTCTAATCTTTACAATTTGGATCTAAACATAAAACTAAACTAGGGTACCGATGTCTTCTTATAGAGCGCAATCTCCAAGCCGACTCGATCCAAAACTCTTTGATCCACCGAGCAAGTGCTATATATGATCTTTGACGCTCGGGCTCTTAAATCAACATGTGAAAGCTTCCAAATCATCTTGTTGAAGCTAATCACCAACTAATAACTTGATTAATGATCTGAAACTAAATAACACAAGATTATTAGTACACATAACTACATGAGTTAATCATCATCAAAACTAGAGTGGAAGGCCTTTGGGCCAACAATCTCCCCCTTTTTGATGATGACAAAACTCATGGAGTTATATATGCATGGATTAAAGTTAAGCTTCAAAGAAGCTCCCCCTTAACTCATGCATAGGGATAAACAACAAATATATGCAATGAATACTAAACATGAAACATGCATAGATATGCATAAAACAATAAATGGCTCTAGATACCAATGAAAGATACCAATGAAATTTTCAAAAACAAATAAACATGCTCTAGAAACCAATTAAGCTAAACAAATAAACATGCTCTAAATACCAATTAAACTAAATATGTGCAAAACAAAACTAATGATCTCTTATACAAGCTCTTGATACCAAAACTAAACATGTTCTTTAAATAATGCTTTTGATACCAAATGAACTTAAAAAAAAACATAAAACATGCATACAAACATGCATATAAACTCAAATTCTTCTCCCCCTTTTTGTCAATCATCAACAAAGGGTTAAAACCAAAACAAAACTAATAAAAACATATTCTTCTCTTCTTTTTATAAAAAAATCAATCAAGGGATGTTCTTCCTCTTTTTGTCTAAACTTAATATGATACCAATTAAAATGTGTCAAGGAAGTGCATATTGATACCAATTTAAAAGTGAAACTATACCAATTGAAAAACACAAATCTTGATACCAATTGATAAGTAAACAAATATCATATCAATTGTAAATTAACAATCTTGATACCAATTAAAATTAAACATTACAAATTTTGAATTTCTAAACATAAATCTTAATACCAATTGAAATTATTATTCCTTTTAAGGCATAAGATACCAATTGAAATCATTATTTTCTATCATAAAGCAAGGGAGTGGAATACAAAATACCAATTGAAAGATGAAATACAAGCTTTTCTCCCCCTTTATGAAATACCAACAAAAACAATGTACACTTTTATTTTAACAAGCCTACGCATTGTTTAAAAGAATCAATTGAAAAATAAGGTTTGAATTAAGAATACCAATTGAAAGCTAAATCAATTGAAACAAAGTTGAAGCTCAAACTTAGCATAAACAAAATCTTGTGCTTAAAGATATAGGGATATAATAAGCACAAATAAAACATATATATGTATGAAAAGTAGATACCAATTGAAATTGATATTCTTTGAAATGCAAGCATACATATACGAAAATATATGAGTATACAAGAAATGTCAAGATTGATACCAATTGAAAGAATTTAATGATACCAATTGAAACAACAATAAGATCAAGTGTATATCTCATATTTCTATCCTCCCAATCATGTTCAAGTTTAAAATGATTTTCAACATAAAGCATACATGAGCATGATCTCCCATCCAACCACCCTTAGAAGGTAGGGGTTTTCAAAATAGGTTTGAAAATGTAGTATGTTTGAAAAACTCTACCATAGTGAAGAATACGAACTAGTTAAAGGAAATTTTTTTAAACTAGTACGAAATCCTTCAAGTAAGGAATAAAACAAAATTGTTTTTCATGAAACACATGTAAATCACATGATCACTAAACACTCAAAGTCTATATAGCCCATATCATAGTCTCATGAAAACAAATCATGAGTAAACTAATAAAGTGAGTGTACAAGTGTAATGTGAAACACACAATCATGAAAATATTCAATTTAGCTCATATAAAATTCCTTAAAAACATGAAAATATGAAAAACTAGATTTTCATTTCCAATTGAAATTACCTAAAAACATGAAAATCATCTAAACGATTTAAGCTTCAAGGCATATGTATGTCATGTACAAACTAAAGTATACATACATATCCTAAACATAATGAGTCCACAAAAGTATATGCATGAAGGCACGTGGCTCAAGGGATGTACATGTATAATCAATAGTTTGGACAAGATGAACATATACATGAAGTTAAAACACATGATCATAGAAACATATCCAAAATGAGGAATACAAGTTAGAATGCATGAATCATCAAAACTAGACTATACTAGCACATCTAATGGGTACAAATAGGCATTCAAGCACAAACATAAAAAGAGTTACTTGTGGCCCATTCTATGTACAAGTGTAAATCCTAGTTTTCATGAAAACTAACATCTAAACATATATTCAAATCATGAAGCATAAAACGACACATAAATCAACATGATAGACATAAACATGATCATGAAGTAAATTCACATGCTATTAGAATCATGAAATACATAATAGCTAAACAATGATGAGAACACAACAAAAGGGTCCATCTAAACATGGGTGATCTCAAAAGCTATACATATACATCCTAAACAAAATATGAGTCATCAAAATAAAACATCATAAACATTCATATGATCATTATGTATATGCATGTGCATTAAATCTAGAGCATATATATTAGTTTAAAACAAGGTGAGAACACAAAGATAGGTCTATGGGTGTCTCAAATGACTAAACATGTATATCTCTAATCTAAACCACATGGCATAAGCATAATGAACAATCAAACATGACATGCTATAAATCAATGATGTGAAAGCATGTAACTAAAAACGGGAGTTAGAGATCGATACCAAAACCGATGAAGGCACCTCTCTAGTTCTCCAAACTAATGGTGGTCCTCTCCACCAAACTCCCCTTGAAAGTGATGCATCCAAATTGTTTTCTTTAAGCACGGAATGCATCCACTTCAAGACACCAATACTCTCACGTGATGCGAGAGCCCACACCTATATCAAAAATCAAAGGGGTAGTCTTTGGTACCCATTTTCTTTTGGGTCCACGGGGGTTAGTATCTTTCCTAACCCAAACAAGATTATTTGCTAAATTTTCAATATGTAAACGATTATAGCAAAATCTAGCAAGGTGGCCTTTTCGACCACAATGTGTACACGTGTACACATTAGCATACATGTTATGGTTGTGTCCGTGATGAGCATGTGTATGCCGTGATGGGTGTACATGTAAGGATGGAACTTGTTTCTTGCGAACTAAGGTTTCCAAGCGTGTATGATTCAAAGTACATTGGCTCAAAGTGGAGCCCAAACATTCAACATTTTTCTTCAAAACATTTATGTCATTTTCAATACTAGAAGATAAAGTGGAGCATGCAATAGGTGTGCTAGAAGAAGAAGCTACACTAGCATGGCACACATGAGAATCAATATCAATTTTTAAAGATTCATTTTTCTTTAAAATTAAATCCAATTCTTTTGTAATGAAATCAATTTCATTTTTCAAAACAAGGTTATCTTTTAAAACAAAATCTAATTTAGAAGATAAAATCTCATTGTTTTTCACAACATCATCACAATCATTTTTGCTTTTTAAAACATCAATCTCTTTTAGGGCAAGGTCTAGTTGAGATCTTAGTGAGTCACGTTCACTAGTAATCTCTTCCTTCTCTTGCAAAACCGATTCAAAAGTTGAGCATAAATCCTTCATTTCTTCTTTTAGTTCAAGATTGTTCTTTTTCAAAAGATTATGTTTTTTCAAAAAAATTTTATGCTTTGTGGCAAGTTCCATATTTAAGGTTTGAGCTTCTAAACAACCATCGCAATAGGAACTAGAGCAATCATCTAGTTGAGAATCCGATTGTACCTCAAGGGAGTTTTTCCCTTGGACCATGAGGCAATGCTCGTCGGACATGTCTCTCCTACATCTCCTTATCTTGTTAATAATCCTTGGAAGCTCGGGAGAAGTCAATATGCTCCAAACTGCAAAAGCCGAATAATAATGATCAAACACGGTAAAAGATCTTCATTAAGAGATGCTCTAAGTGTTTTAAGTGCTAAAGCATTGGCCTTCTTATGCTTGCTAGCATTTGGGTAGGATTCTTGAGTAGTGGCTTGATAAACTAGATGTCCTAGGCTTTTTAAGTGACTACTCATATTGGCCTTCCAAACATCAAGTCTAAAAGGTCAAACATAGGAGGGCAATCCATGAGTGCAAACTAAATGTGTGCAAATGAGAAATACAAATGAAGATTAGCAAACCAAGATCTCACTCCTAGGTGGTTAAATCTAAATATCAGGAGCGGAGGCTCTGATACCAATTGAAATCACCTAGAGGGGGGTGAATAGGTGATAATGCTAATCTAGTCAACTTAATGCGGAATTTAAAAACTAATTGCAATTACACAAAAAGCAAGCAACAAGTGATGCACACAACCAGCCAAGCATATAAGTTAGAATGATCAATGTGAAATGATGCAAGGCACAAAGTAAAGAGAGAGATAGAGTAAGAGTCAAGGGATCAATCGCAAACAACAAGATATGTTTCGAGGTTCGAGCACCCAGCTCTACATCCCCGCCTTCACCCAGAAGGATTTAAAGGCCACTAGCTTGTCCACAAAGGACTCCCACAAGGGAACCTCCACCGAGGATTTGGGACAATAACAATTACAAGGAGTACCCAACTCCTCTCCTTACAAACACAACCTCCTCCTTGAGGCACAACTCCAAGCCAACAACAATCACCTCACAACTTGAGGGATTAGCACAAAGCAACACAAGGATCACCTCACAACTTGAGGGATACAACCCAAAGGCACAAAGCCAAGCAAAGATTGGGTTAATAACTTGGTGGTCTAAACAACAACCACAAACAATTTCTTTCTCCCACACAAAGATCCTATAGAATAAGAAAGTAGATGTAGCTCAAGTGTAGAGAAAACCAATGGAATGGAAATCAAAATCTCAAAGAAAATCTTTGGGAAAAACTAGAAACCAAGATGAAGAAGTTGAATCAAAATCTTTTCTCAAAAACCCTTTCTTGATTTTCCAAACCCTAGCAAAAACACCAAATGGATTGTTCAATTAAAGCCCAAAAACTTCTTTTGATTGCTGTGAAAACACTAGAGAAAGTTCAGAAATTTCGTCCAAAAATTTCTTAGAGAAAACCTCTTTCCAATGGGGTATTTATAGCCCATTTACAAAACTAGCCGTTGGCAGCAGATCCTGCCAAAAATGAACTACCGGTCGACCGGTCGATCGACCGTCCAACGGTCATATTTGACCGCTGGCAGCTACCGGTCGGCCGTGCGGTCGACCGTCCCAGATACAGAGAGCAACGCTCTTTGTCCGGTCGACCGCTCGGTCGGCCGGAGGCAAAACAGAGAGCAACCTGCTCTCAGTCGGTCGATCGGCTCAAGGGGCAGCCAGTGTGCACGTATCCGTGCACGTCGGTCGACCGCTACGGTCGACCGGCCTAGCCTGGCAGCTACAGTTCAGGGAAAAACTGGTTTTTAATGTCTTAAAAAATTCCCATAAAATCTCTAAAATTTTACAAAAATAGTTTTATTATTTTCATTGAAATACAAACTTGTGTTAAAAATTTCAACACAAATTTCAAACATCTTGAAACATTTTTGTGTCTTATCATTTTTACCAAAATCCAAAAACTGTATTTTCTAAAACTTGGATTTTTGAATAGAAAATACATTTTGTCCAAAACTTATCCAAATACAAAAACATGATATTAAACAACATTTAGGCATGATGTATATGGATATAATCCTATATACACAAAACATATATATATCCATGTTTTGTCATTAATTCCAAAATATGTTTTGTTAAAAATACCAAATATAAAACACATGAAATAGACTATCAAACTAAGTTTGTCTAAGAAGATGAAGCATGCATGTATATAGAATAAATCTAATATACATTAAACCATGTAAACTTGTTTTGATCTATCTATTCATGAAACCAAGATCGGTTAAACCAAAAACGGAAAAACCCAAAACCAATATTCAAAACATGAAACGTGTGTGTTGTGAACTTGAGCATATCATACTATTCTAATCTTTACAATTTGGATCTAAACACAAAACTAAACTAGGGTACCGATGTCTTCTTGTAGAGCGCAATCTCCAAGCCGACTCGATCCAAAACTCTTTGATCCACCGAGCAAGTGCTATATATGATCTTTGACGCTCGGGCTCTTAAATCAACATGTGAAAGCTTCCAAATCATCTTGTTGAAGCTAATCACCAACTAATAACTTGATTAATGATCTGAAACTAAATAACACAGGATTATTAGTACACATAACTACATGAGTTAATCATCATCAAAACTAGAGTGGAAGGCCTTTGGGCCAACAGAGTTGAGGTACTCAATTGTCTCCTTGTTGAGATAAATATAGATCAGTAATGAAAGTGATGGAATGAAAGCAATTATAGAATGCAAGTTGAACAATTACAAAAGTATGAAAAATGAAAAACAATAGAGAGTAAGACATAAGCAATCGCAAATACAAAGGAATTTGTTTCGAGGTTCGAGTCACCGCTCTACATATCCGCCTTCACCACTATGAAGGATTTCACTATCCTCTAAGGGATCTTTCACAAAGGGACCTTACACAAAAGAATTACAACTTGGTCTACACAAGAGCGAGTACACAACTCCACCAACTCAACCCTCTACACAAGAGGTACACAAAGCCAATTGAGGTTACAAAGCACTTGGTGATCTAACAAGATCACA
The DNA here is from genome assembly GCA_038442645.1 of Agave tequilana. Taxonomy (NCBI): domain Eukaryota; kingdom Viridiplantae; phylum Streptophyta; class Magnoliopsida; order Asparagales; family Asparagaceae; genus Agave; species Agave tequilana. Next base: position 55,084 of record JAVJIF010026263.1, read on the forward strand.
AGCACTCTCTCTTACAACTTTCTATATAGTAGAATATGAAGTGTTGCTCAAGAAGTTATGTAAGAGATGAAATTCAGTTAGAAAGAATAGAGGAGTTTTAAAACCAACTGAAAATAGCTTTGGAAAGAAAGAACTTGGAGATTGAAAGCTAAAAACTTTTCTCTTTTGAAAAAACTTGAAATTGTAAACTTGTGTGTTTTTTTTGTCTAAAACCAAAACCAATGACCCATATATATAGGCAATGAATAAATATCATTTATAAATCATACCAAGTCACTTAGGGTGCGTTTAGACACTTGGAAACCAAAAATGTCCGCTGGAATCCACTAAAAACAAAACAGATTCAAAAACTAGTCGTTATGGCCATCTGGCAGGTTGTCGATCGATCGGTCAGTCGGTCAACAAGTCATCCAAAAAAAGCCGTTGGCTCCGATCGACTGGGTGGTTGACCACTCGGTAGTTTAAAACGAAAAACTAAACTGTCGGTCAACCGACCCTAACTGAGAGTTAGGGTCTTTCAGTCGGTCGACCGGTTGGTCGACCGCAATGGTTAGCGGTCGACCGATCGGTCGAACGACAACATGCACAAATGTGCACGTCCCTTGGCCAAAGACCCGATTGACCGGGCGGTCGACCGTTCTGGCCTGCAAAGGGCACCTGTCGACTGGGTAGTCGACCATTCTGGCCTAAAACAGTTTTTATGAAAACTTTTGAGTTTCAAATATTTTTCTAAATATTTTTTATTAGTTTATGGGTAATGTAGCAATATATTGGTGATGAAATACATGTTCAAAACTTGTTATAAAATTTTGAAAAAAATATGAGACATGTATCTAAACCAAATATGCAAAATATAAATACTATCAAAACTTGTATTTTTTAAAATCATGTATTTTGTGTGTGTAACTGAAAATCAACTAGAGGGGGTGAATAGGTGATGGCTATACTAAATGACAAATAATGCGGAATTAAAATAAACTTTCAAAGAAGTAAGCATAAGAGTGCACGTAATTAAAGAGAGAGTAGAGTGAAGGGAGATAGAGTAAGCAATCACAAATATGGAGATTTATTTCGAGGTTCGAGCCACTACGTCCCCGCTGATCAGCATAATTTTACACCATTTTTATACTCCTAATTATCTATTATTTGTATATAAATAATGCTATTCGGGTATATTTTATTATATTTTGCAGAAAACAGGCAAAAGAAAGAGAAAGAGGAATCCGGTTACTTTCAGCAATAAAATCACGCAATTTGTAAAAGATTGAGGGTTGCTTTCCAAACATGTTGCTGTGTTTTGACTATAACTTTAGCTACATAACTCTGAAAGAAATTATTCAAGATGCTACAGAAAGATAATTCGAAGATCTACAACTTTCATGTTGATAGCTTTTACTGATTCCTCCATTTGACTGCCTGTATTGGTCATTTAAAAAATCCGTCTGAATTGAAAATGAATTATTATGTAATAGATGTATTTCAAAGGGCCTTTTTGTGAAACTCCTATATTATATAAAGGAGAGATTGGAAGGGAGGCGGCAGCGAGGTTTTTTAGTTTTTCTTTATCATCATTATTTTATTTTATTTTATTTATGCAGTTGGGGGGCTGGTTCTTGTAGAGGGAGTTTTCCTTTTAAATATTATATATGATTTTGAGTCATTTAATCATCATGGTGTCCTTGTATCTCTTCCTATTGATTGCATATGCCATCTAATGCCTTCAACACTATTAAGGATTTTCACTAAGACCAATCTCACTAGATCGTCAACCATTACAAGTTCTCGCTAGAACTCAATTGACTCACTAGTCCTCTCTCACGGTGTCGCAACACCAACACAGAGCTCACTAGCTCACTTGAGGCCGTAACCTCTACAACTTCTTAATTGAAGGAAAGTGGTGATCTACACTTGATCACAAATAGCTCACAAGTACAATTCTATAACCAAGATGAGAAGGAGAAGCTCTTTGGGATTGTGTAGTGAAAAATAGCTTGTAGAGATGTAGAGGGAGGGCTCAAGCTAAAACAAGAATTTAGAAATTTTAGCTCAAAAATAAATCTTTTATGAAATGGTTAAAACTTGTAAAAACTTGATCTAAGTCTTGAAAATCTTGTTTTGAAGCTCTCCTATAGTCCCACTATTTATAGGGGATGAAAACATGGGTAAAAGACCCAAAAGAGCTGTTTGGAAAAGACCCAGAAAAAGACAAAAAAGAAAATAGCCGTTGAAAAAATATTCAGAAGAAAATTCTTCTGCCGGTCAATTGCCAACGGTTGGATTTATATCTGTTGGAGATAGCAGTCGATCGGACGGTTGACCGTTTTTCTGACCTAGAGAGTTAAACTCTCTATCGGTCGACCGGGGCGGTCAAGCGGCCCCAACCGAGAGCAATGCTCTTGCAGTTGGTCGACCGCCCGGTCGATCGAAGTGCACAAATGTACTTTGGTGCATATCGGTCGACCGCCCTATTAATTGATAGAGAAATTTGCTCTGCCTGTGGTCGATTGCCCGGTCAACCGATAATGGGCCAAATGCAAGTTTTGGAAATCTTTTTGAAACTATTCTTTTTCCAATAAAAATCACTTTTGATCTTTAAATGTAAAATAGAGTTTTAGGGACTTGTAGAACTAGTGTGTGATCATGGATCAACACAAAATAAATTTAGAACCATATTTTGACAAAAATTCTTTTCTAAATCAAAAACTCAGTTTTTTTGAAACTTGTTTTTTCAAAACTTGATTTTGAAAATGATAAAGGGCATAGTGATTTTGAAAATGATAAAGGGCATAGTTTTGAACTTTCATTAAAAACACAAAGGAGTATGAAATACGTGTGTGTGTCAATCCCAAAAGCTATCAACTATATCATCTTGGTTTTAACAAATGACTATAAATTCTATCTAAAATATAGAAAATAAAAATACAAATCTTGATGTAGTCTCCTCTAGTAAACTTGATCCTTAATTCTTCTATTGTGCTTAGGCTCTGGGATCTACATCATCTTTGGCTTCTAAATGTGTGAGTCTTGTGATGGAGCCAAAATGCAACAAATAGTTAACCTGAAACTTTGTTAGATAAAATTATTAGATACATAACTACATATGTTTTGTTATCATCAAAACTAGGGCTAATGGCCTTTGGGCCAACAATCTCTCCCTTTTTGATGATGACAAAGCACACGGAGTTATCACAAATAATTTGGGAAGAGACTTCAAGCAAAGCTCCCCCTAAACACATGCTTATATCAAAAAAGTGAAATAAAAAGTTCAAAGCATCAATAAAAGCATATGAATAGGATTTATCAATTAAGATCTATGCAACCCATCTATGCATACTAAGAAAGAATACAAAATTATAATGGTATATGCACAAATAGTTTCCTCCATCCAACCAATAGCCTCCAACCTCCAAAACAAGTGGTAGATGGCTGGTTTGGAGAGGATACATAAAAAGTACATATATACCACGTACCATACATATAGAAGATTTGTAAATATATCAAAACAAGAAGGTACATAATAACATCCCAAAGACAAAAGAGATAGCATAAAATGAATATGTCCAAACTAAGGTCCATGCCAACCTCAAAACAAGTTACATACCACCAAATACTGCAATGTAACAAACACATGTCCATGTCCAACAAATACTCCAAATACTACATGTCCACAAAATACATAAATAAAGACTCAAACACAAGCAATGATAAAAACACCCAAAGATAACTCCCAAAAGATAACTCCATGGAATCTCTCTCCCCCTTTTTGTCATCAACAAAAAGGGGTCAATCCTCCTGAAAGTCGGGATCATCTGGAGGAGCAGGTACATCGAAAATAGCTGGAGGAGGTACCCATGTATCACATGGAGGACCCGATGTAGGAAGGGGCTACGAGTGGTCTCTCGAAGTGGAACAGGCCAAGCGTTCCTACTGTAGGTGTCATCGACACATGTCTGAAGATAGCGAATAGAGGCGCAGATATACTACAGATCATTTATCAACTCCATGCTCTAACCTCTGAAAATTTGCAGACATCTTCAGGTCGTGCTCCCGAAGTTGAGCAGAAAGGGCTGAGTATGGATCAAAGGATGCAGAAGAGGCTGAAGATGATCCAGGTACAACAGCAGGAATGATAGGAGAGGGATGAGAAGCAGAAACACGCTCCCTCATACGCATCCTCTTAAGAGGAGTGTTGTTGATGTCAACTGACAGTTCGATGGACCGTTCAGTGGAGAGAACAAATTTTAGTTACTTTAGGAGGCGAGTGATGAGCATCCCAAAGGACAACTGCCGGTTTGGGATCAGAAGATGCTCGGAGGCCATATAATCAACGATGAGTTTTGAAATATTAACTCTAATGCCTTTTAGAAGGTCATAGATCAAGAGTGGAGCGGAACCCCGTGCATGACTATATTCCCCTGATTTTGGCAGGAGATTATAGAACACGATTTTAGTTAGGACTTGAGCGGAGAGAGTATAGAGTACTTCACCTCCTCATTCCTAACTAATGTGGGGTTTTCATCAAGCAACAAAGATATGGTGAGGGTAGATTCACGGTCAGGATAATCAACTCATGAAGATCAACATTGTAGATATCCACACCCTCACAGGAGAGGTGTAGCAGATGGGCAAATCATTCAAGAGAAATATTTATATCCTTACCCAAACCTAGATCTGACGTGGTTATTTTGAAATGTCAGATTAGAATAAAAGTAGTGTATAAGCTCAGGATAAACAGGTTCTTTAATTTTAACAAATTCTTCAAGAGAGCTTGTACTCAAGATGGTAGCAAGATTCAGGTGCTCAAAATCATCAAGCACCACGGTTCTACCAGAGATAACATGTTTATTGTGAATTACAGAAAATCTATGTGAGGCATTTTGAGAGATAGAGGTGTTTGAGGATGATTCAGGAGTTTTAAACCTTTTCAGGTTAGATCTTTTTGACATTTTTGGAGATAATAAACAGAGATATGGCACGAATATGGAAGGATTTACTAGAAAAACTAAGAAAATCAAGAAGATTTAGAGAGAAGAGAGATGATACCTTGAAACCCAAAGAAAATCTCCTTGAAATCAACAGATCTGGAGGCTGAAGAGAGATCCAACAAATTTTTTTTAGGGTTTGATTTTTGAAAGGAGGTGTTATGAGAGGATTAGAATGAGATGGGGTGACGGAAAATAGGGAGGAAGAGGAGAGAGTGTCAGTGGATGATTGAGGCAAAACCTGCACAAAAAATACGAGATTATAGAACTTAGAAAGGAAATATGCAAGTGCTCAATTCTTCCGCTATAGCAAGTGGCTATGCGGGTCGTGATCCACAAGGAGGGTTTGCGATGGAAGCGTTACAGTTCTTTATTGAAATCGTTAAGAAGAAAAGCGAAGATTCTTCTCTGTTTTTAAGTTAAGAAATGAAAAAGAATTATGTTAAAATTAGACAGAAAGTGAAAGATGAAGAAGGTGAAAAAAATCAGAACATAATGAAGCGAATATGTACAAATGAAGTGGAGAAAAAAGAGTGATTTTGAAGAGATGGTGATTTAATTTACAAAAATGAAAGAAAGAAATAAAAGAGTTACTTACCTTCTGTTCACCAAAAGCTTACCTTGAGTTTTTAGCTTCGATGTTACCTTGAATTGGAGGCAAGCAGCGCATAGCCCATAAGAGTCGAATGTTGGTCTCTTCCACATTACATCATCAAGATACGCAAGCATGAATGATACAAGAGACTCACAATTCCATCGTCATGAGCTATCGGTGGCACTCGCAAAGGCAAGGCTCTTTCGATGCTTTTAGACTCACTTGGAAGACAGTTGTACCAAAAAGAAAGGTAAAATAGAAAAGAAGAAGAAGAAGACTAAAAAGAAGTACATACACAAAAAGAACATCGATTTGATTTCATTACAATCAAAGAAAAGAAATAAGTCTTACACCGGTGTCACTCCAGCTCTAGCTTCAGTCTTGTTCTTCGATGAAAGTTGATCTCCTCTTATTTACATAAATGAAAATTACAATTACATGAAAAAGAAAAACAAAAACCTAAACTAAGAAATGGAAAAACTAGTCTAAAATCCTAATCTACATGGCCTGTTGATTGCTGAATATCACTTATCAAATGACAGGATTAAAAATAATGATCAACATAAGAGTTGTAGCTCTGTCAGTCTGCTTTCTGGATCATCTTGAATCATCAGAATTGAGATTCTGTAGCAAAAGTTATGATTCGAATACTAAAATGTATTCAGTCAGAATCTGAATCAAACTTGCTTGATCTTTGCTTTAACCGATCGATTCTGAGAGGATTCTTCTCAACCAGTTTTCAACCTCTTGATTTTGCCCTGATTCAGTGTGTGTGAATTAATTCTGATTTAATTCAAAATTTTGGTGGGCTTTGGGCTCATTTCTCTTCATCTCCTTGAAGAATGGGCCTGCAAATAAAATTAGCATTTAATTAGGACAATGCAGGCTTTTATTCTAAAATAAGTATGGAAATATGATATTTAATATGCAACATTAGCGACTAATCAGTGGACGAAGAGAGAATGAGAGCAATTAGGGATTTAGGACTTTGTAAAATGGGTTATCCATAGCTAGACCCGTTCCTCGGCCGACCACCCGGTCGACCGGGGCTAACCGAGAGTAATCTCGGTTACAGTCAGTCGACCGGCTTCAGGCCAAAATTTTTTTTTTTTTTTTGGTATGTCAGGCTATTTTTGTCGACCGCCTGGTCGACCGGACTTATGCCAGGTCAACTCAGTCGACTAGTCGGTTGACCGGAAGAGCCCAAAAAATAGTTTTCAAAAATAGGAGTTTTAGGGCTTTTGAAAAATAATTTATTGTATATTTTTACACATAAAATAGGGAATAATACCAGAAATCTTATAGGCATGAAAAACACAAAAAAATTATTTTAATTTTAATTCATTATTATTATATTAACAATATATTAGATATACTATCCAAACACAAGATAGATACATAGACAAAATACACATATATCCAAGGATACTTACTAACCAAGTAAAATGAAAAATACTCTGCACAAGAGCAAGCAAATCATGGTCCAGTGAAGAATAAGAGAAAAATCAATAAACTAGATCAAATACAGTCAAAACAAAAAAAAAATAAGAATAGGCATGTCTACACCACTAAAGCATATTACCATAAAAAGAAACTAGCTAATCCTATGCATGTATAGATCTAGCTAGACAAGAAATTTTCAAATGGAGAAATTACTGAACCATGGGCAATCTCCAAAATAGGTGCCTCTTGATAGCGATGCAATGTAACGATTGATCCTTTGAACTTCGATGCATCCACAACCAAGGCACAACCTCTCCCTAAGTCTTGGAAGAGAAGGACACACCTGTATCAATCAAGTTTGGTGTGTTTTTTGGTACCCAAGTCTTTTTGGGTCCTATAGGGTTAGTCCTTTCTCAAACCCAAATATTCTTATTTAACATATTTAATTTAACATAATAAAATTTAGCTAAATGGCCTTTGCGGTTGCAATGTGCACATGTGTACACCTTGCCATACATGAAAGCATACTTGTGTTGATGTGTATGTGCATGGTGTGTATGAGATGAATGAGATGTATGTTTCCCTTGGGTTTTCCCTTTGGAAACATAGATGCAAATTTGTTCAAATCAAAAGCACACTTTTTCAAAGTAGCATCCAAAACATCAATGCGTTTTTAGATATCTGAAAATTCATTTCTGTTAAAAGTAATATTAGGGCTTTGACCCTTACAAACAAGTTTGTGTTTTTCAAAATCCTTTTTCATTTTCTCAAAAGAAATGGATAAATTGTTTTTCTCTTTAATAACAATTTCTACCTTATTCTTTAGAAAATTATTTTTCTTTTTTAATTTTTTATTTTGAGCAAGAGAAATTTCTTATCTATTTTGCAATTCTTTAAAAAGTTGTGCTAGTTCATCCATGGTTAAATCATTTTCTTCTAAAAAGGTTTTGAGATTTACAATAGAAGCTTCCTCTTCGTTTGCCATGAAGCAATCGTGTGCGGTATCAATCTCCTCTTTGGAATTCGTTTCCGAATCATCCCAAGTGGCTACCATTGCCTTCTTCTTCTTATGCATGTTCTTGGACGTAATAGTTTGAAGTGAGGGGCAATCCGCAATGAAATGGTCCATCTTCTTGCAATGAAAGCAAGGATTCGTCTCCTCCTCCTTCTTTTCGAATTTTTCTTGATGTCTTCCTCTTCAAAAGTTGCTTTGTCTTCCCTTCTTGTAAAACATTTTATCTACTTTCCTAATGAGTATGGTAAAGTCCTCAATACCGTCTTCTGATGATTCTTCTTCATCAAAGGATGATGGATTAGCCTTGAAAGGTATTGCTTTTTTCCTTTGGAGTCTCCCTTTCTTCTCTCACCTTCATCTCCATCTCATGGGTTTTGAGATTTCCAATGAAGCCAGAGAAGTCCATCTCCTCTCTATCATTGAGTTCCTTGAGGGTTGTTGCCTTGCCCCTAACCTTTGGGAAAATCTCTAATAACCTTCTGAATCTTTTGGTCATTATCAATGGTGTCACCTAAATAAGATAAATCACTAGTGATTTTGGTGAACTGAGTGAGCATCTCATTAATACTTTCATTTTCAAGCATATGAAAATTCTCATATTGAGAATGGAGCAAGTCAATTTTGGATTTCTTGACTTGCGACGTCCCCTCATGAGTAATGATAAGATCATTCCAAACTTCATAAGCAAATTTGTAATATATTACACGAGAAACATCATCATCATTTAATACGTGTGTGAGTGCATATTGGGCTTATGCATTAGCCTCATAGTCCTTAGCAATTGCTTCGGACCATGTATTCTCCTCACCGTGAGGTTCAACAAATTCTTTGGTAATGACTTTGGTAACTCTAACTCCTAGGGACTTAAGGAATAGGTCCATTTTTACCTTCTATATGGGGAAGTTCAACCCATCAAATTTGAGTGGGGACTTGATGCTAGAGAAGTCGTGTGATTCCATGAAAACAAATACAAACAAGCAATAAATGCAACAAATAATATAGCCAAATGAAAGGATCTCCCTAAGGTGGTTAAATCAAAACTAGGGTTAGGCTCTGATACCAATTGAAAATCACCTAGAAGGGCGGTGAATCGGTGATGGCTATACTTAATGGCAAATAATGCGGGATTAAAATAAACTTGCAAATAAGTAAGCAATAAGAGTGCAAGTAATTAAAGAGAGAGTAGAATGAAGAGAGTAAAAGTAAGCAATCACAAACACGGAGATTTGTTTTGAGGTTCGAGTCACTGCTCTACGTCCCCGCCTTTAACACTACGAAGGATTTTCACTATGACCAATCTCACTAGATCGTCAACTGTTACAAGTTCTCACTAGAACTCAACAGACTCACTAGGCCTCTCTCACGGTGCCGTAACACCAACAAAGAGCTCACTAGCTCACTTAAGGTCGTAACCTCTATAACTTCTTAATAGAAGGAAAACGGTGATCTATACTTGATCACAAATAACTCACAAACACAATCCTATAACCAAGATGAAGAGGAGAAGCTCTTTAGGATTGTGTAGTGAAAAATAGCTTGTAGATATGTAGAGCGAGGGCTAAAGCCAAAAACAAGAATTTGAAAATTGGCTCAAAAAGAAATCTTTTATGAAATGGCTAAAACTTGTAAAAACTTGATCTAAGCCTTGAAAATCAATGGGAAACTACTTACAATGTTCGATCGTTGTTCCCAACCAGAGAGTTAAATTCTCTGTCGGTTGACCGGGCCGGTCGACTGGACCCAACCGAAAACAATGCACTTGCAGTCGGTCGACCGCCTGGTCGATCGAAGTGCACAAATGCACTTTGCTGCATATCAGTCGACCGCCTGGTCGGCCGACAAAGCAATTTGCTCTACCTGCGGTCGACCGCCCCCGGTCGGCCGATAATGGGCCAAATGCAAGTTTTGAAATTCTTTTTGAAACCATTCTTTTTCCGATAAAATCACTTTTGATCTTTAAATGCAAAATAGAGTTCTAGAGACTTGTAGAACTAGTGTGTGATTTGGATCAACACAAAATAAATTTAGAACCATATTTTGACAAAAATTCTTTTCTAAATCAAAAACTCAGTTTTTCCTAAACTTGTTTTTCCGAAACTTGTTATCCAAAACTCAATTTTGAAAACTATAAAGGGTATAGTTTTGATCTTTCATTAAAAACACAAAGGAGTACGAAATACATGTGTGTGTCAATCCCAAAAGCTATCAACCTATATCACCTTGGTTTTAACAAACGACTATAAATTCTATCTAAAATACAGAAAATAAAAATACAAATCTTGATGTAGTCTCTTCTAGTAAACTTAATTCTTGAGCTCTTCTATTGTACTTAGGCTCTGGGATCTATATCACCTTTGGCTTCCAAATGTGTGGGTCTTGTGACGGAGCCAAATGCAACAAATAGTTAACCTGAAACTTTGTTAGACAAAATTGTTAGATATATAACTACATATGTTTTGTTATCATCAAAACTAGGGCTAATGGCCTTTGGGAAAACAGTAACTTCTTGAGAATCACTACTTTATTCTACACATCTTACAAGGCTCTAGGTGACTATAAGATCTTCAATCGGGCTTCTCCATTAGCGACGTCGAGTGCTTTGAGTTTTAATCTGCATTTGAATCTTTTTAAGTCTTCATCACCTTTCTTTAGAGGAAGAAAAACCCTTGAATTTTTAGAACCTTGAAATATACTTTAACACTCGAACTTGATTAGTACAAATAACCACATATGTTTTGTTATCATCAAAATCATAAAATCGGGTGATTGTACCTTGGGCCAACAATCTCCCCCTTTGATGAAGACAAAACATGTGAGTTATTTAAAATTAAAAGATAGGAAAGAGCTTGAAAAGCTCCCCCTCAAGTTATGCTATTTATCAAGTACATGAAAACATTATGACTTTAAATGGATCTGACAATATAAGCAAGTCACACATATATGCATATATAAAAATGATTTCAATATAGAATAATATGTATAAATAGTCTACCATCCTTACAATCCTCCTTCCTCCAACAACAGTATGTAAGCATGGTAAAGAGAATGGATATAGAACATCAAAATAACTTAATAACTTAAATATCTCTCTCCCTTTTTGTCATGCATCAAAAGGGTAAGATATCAACATAAAAGAGATATTAATTTAAAAATATATGTAAGAAACAATTTGAAAATATTTTCAAAACTTATGATTTCATAATACAAACATTTAACTCACCACAAATGAATGAAAATCTATTATAATCTAGTGGTTTAGTAAAAATGTTCACAAGTTAAAAATTGATGGAAATATAATCAATTTCAATATCGCCTTTCTCATAGTGATCTCTAAGGAAGTGATGTTGAATATCTATGTGATTGATCTTACTATGTTAATTTGCATTTTTTGTTATATGAATGGGGCTAGTATTATCACAAAATATTTTAATATAGTCATAACGCAAATCATAATCAAGGAGAGTGTGTTTCATCCATAGGACTTGTGCACAACAAGTCCTAGCCTCAACATACCCGCCTCGACAGTTGAGAGGGTTATGGAATTTTGTTTCTTGGAAGACCATGAAATAAGGTAATTTCTTAGAAATTGACAAGTACCACTAGTGCTCTTCCTATCCACTCTACAACCAGCATAGTCTGCATCTGAATAACTCGTCATGAAAAATGTCCGATTTTCGGATACCACAAGCCCATTCCAATAGTGCCCTTAAGATATCTAATAATGCGCTTTACCACAATTGATTGAGACTCTTTAGGACAAGATTGAAATCTAGCACATAGACACACACTAAACATAATATCCGGCCTACTAGCCGTCAAATAAAGTAAACTACCAATCATACTTCTATAAAGTTTAATGTCTACATTTATACCTTGTTCGTCCTTATCACGCTTAGTAGTAGTGGCCATGGGAGTCTTGCTTAATTTTGCATCTTCAAGTCCAAATCTCTTGATGAGTTTCTTTGTGTACTTGTCTTGATTTATGAAGATTTCATCACTTCTTTGCTTTATTTGAAGGCCAAGGAAGTAGTTTAGCTCTCCCATCATAGATATCTCAAGCTCATTCTTCATGCATGATTCAAATTCTTTACAAAATTTTTCATTAGTAGATCCATAAATAATATCATCAACATAAATTTTGAACAATTAGGACATTACTATCTACATGCTTTGTAAACAAAGTGGTGTCAACTTTACCTTTACAAAATTGTTTGAAATTTGAAAAGTTGAAAGTCTTTCATACCAAGCTCTTGGAGTTTGTTTTAAACCATATAAAGCTTTATCAAGTTTGTACACAAAATTTGAATGTGTAGAATCAACAAACCCAGGGGATTGTTCAACATACACTTTCTCTTCTATAAATCTCTCATTATTTCAAATAGTCAGTGAAAACGACTACAATTACAGAATAATCTTAATTTCCGTATGCTGCTGCCTTTTAAGTTGAGTTAATTTTGGATTATTTATTCGTTTTTTATTATACTAAAAATTTATTAGAGACATAAATTTATGAGAATTATATTAAAATAAGAAGATTTTTAACTATTATATTTAGAAATCCCAATTGTATTTAAGAAAACCTTCTTTTAAGTTTCTATATATTTTGATAATGGCGTATATTATCTATGATAGCTAGTTTATAACAAATAATATTATTTTACATAAGTGTTACTTTACTATAGTGATAAAATTACTTTGCAGTAGACAAGAGGTCTAGTTTTCAAAAACCGCTTATACTAAACTAGGACCTATATTCTCAAAAACAAAAAGATAACAATATTTTATATTCTTCCATTCTTAATCCAATTCTTTAAGATTCTTTACTTAGAATTCTTTTTTTTTTTTTTTTTTTATTGATTTGAATAGAGAACTCCAACTTTCTGGAGATTACAGTTTGAGTAAATTGCATAAACCCCAGACACTACAAAGGTTTTCTAACAAGTTTGCTCATCTATTAAACTTCCTAGATCTATGTTCTATTGGAAATTGTAAATAATTACTTTATAATATGACGAAGTCTTATAGTTGCCCAGTCACCACTAAGACATCACATAGTGGTATAATTTGAGAATAGATTATAGGAGCTCCTATTGTTTTCCCATTCTATTTGATTTTGCATATGATTGTTTTGCGTAGAGTTCATTCAACCTTGCCATTAGAAGGGGAACTTTTTTTTCCCGAAGCATTTTTAACAAATAATAAAAAACATAAACCTTACGAACTATATTGTGGTATTCCAAAGTTGAGTTTTTAATGATATAGGAGGTGGCTTTGTGAAATCTAGGTTAAATGAGGTCATTTACTTCTAACACTTTGGCAAGTGTACAGTTTCCTGACATTTAAAGGGATATCTAAACACCCGTTGGAGCGCAACTCGTGCTCGATTCAAAATTGATATCGGCAGGTTTGCCATACAGGCACGGTCTAGTCCAAAAGGACTGGGCCATATGCATCAGTCCACACCGCACCAACACTAACACTAGTGCTGAGCCAAGGCAGGCACGGTCTAGTCCAAAAAGGACTGGGCCATATGCATCAGTCCACACCGCACCAACACTAACACTAGTGCTGAGCCAAGGCAGGCGGCAGCGGCGTGCGCGAGGGCATGGTGCGAAAAAACTCTAAGTACCCTAAGGGCATACCCTTAACTCCTAACTTTTTATATTTAAACCACTCAACTTTTCACACCACATTCAATGTGGGAATAAAGAGTTTTCACGCTTTTGGTCTGGTTTTAGCTATTGACTTAAGCCAACTTCCAACTTGAATATCTCATTCATTCAGAAACGAAATTGAACATATGAATATACTACGTTCATCTCCAATGGAATGAGAATGTATTCCAACCATCTCTTGTACGTTTCTAGCAACGGATCACGCCCAAAATTAAGCTCAAATTTTATCAAAATTCACTTGGTTTAATTCAACTTTCTAGTAATATCTAAATCCGAATACAGTAAGAGACATGAATTCTCGTGGATTGAAATATTTTTTTAGTATAGAACAGATTTTAATAGATTTGGAGAATACTTTTCAGCTGTTGTGTATAAGCCATCAATGGCTCTTGCAAGAATAAGGCCTTGTAAGGTTATTAAATTCATGTAGATTATCAAGTAAGTGGTTAGCTAGTTAGTGGTTAGTAGTTAGTTACCATGAGAGAAAATCTAGCTAAGCATCATGTAGAAGATGGAGAAGATTACATTGGAGAAGAAAGGAGACACCTTTACATAAATTGTCACCATCTATTATATCAATATCTCTCTATCTCTCTCTGAATCTCTCAGCCCTACTACAAGATCTAAAAAGAAAATGAAAATACAAAGTAAAAGAAGAAGAAATCCTAATCTACAACTAGAAGAGAGAAAACCTAGCCTAATTTCAAATCTGCCTCCGTTTCGGGTCTCTGAAGGGGTATATATAGGCGAAAGAAGGATCTGGAAGGCGAGACGAGGCCACGCGTCGAAAATCGATGGTGGGCCCACCAAATTGCGGGCAAAACTAGGGACTTAAGTCCCTGGTTTTGGCGAGGAACTTCTTCTGGCTTCGAGGACCTTCCTGGTATATTTGGATTCTGGTATTTTCGCCCGGATATTCGTCTGACATGCGCAAGGGTCTAGGTTCATTGCATATTCTAGAAGCTCCCTTGCTTGGCCTCCAAGAAATCTGGATTTAATTACCCGAAAATGGGTTTAATTAAGCTCTTATTACTCATTTTCCCTTAGACTCTTGATTTATCTGCAAGAGAGATCAAAACACGGTTTAGACCGACATTTTATTCATAAATCAGTGGGGAAATGAGATATAATAATGCAGAATTGTAGAGTAATCACCTGGCCAATTAGATCGGTGATATTGATTAGTTGTCAAATTGATCCTAGAAAGTAACATAATCAAGGATGTAGTTTGGTTATCATCACAAAGAAGGTTTCACTTTCATTTGCTAGGAGATAAAATAACCTTGTAGCTGCCGTCTCGATTGAAATATTTGGATTCTGGTCTCCTTTCGAGTTTCCTCGAATACTTGTATCCTCATTTTGTATTACAACAACGGGTGTGTGCTTTGAATGATAAGATCAGGCTAAGGTCTTTCCTTATAAATAAATAAATAAACTATTAACACATTAATATTTGTATCTCAATTGTGAAGTAATTATTACACCTAAATTGGAAATGTACAGTAAAGTATATAAATAGAAAATTGTATCTTTATCTATTAGCAATTAAGCTTAATTTTGAGTTAGATAAAATGAAGTATATAAATAGAAAGCAGGCCCATGCCTATTAGCTTAATATTTTAAGTCAGATAAAATGAAGTATATAAATAGAAAGTTGGTCATTTATCTTATTCGCTTAACTTTTTGGGTCAGATTAATGAATTATATAATTAGAAAATTGGGTCTTTATCTATTAGTTACATTTGTGTCAAATAAAGTGAAGTGTATAAAAAGAAATTTGAGGCTATACTTGTTAGCTTAAGTTTTTTAGTCAGATAGGTCAAAGCACATGTTGGTCTTCAACAAAACTACCTAAATATCTGTATCCTTTTATAATTTGGTCTCCCCCCCCCCCCCCCCCCCCCCCCCCCCCCCCCCCCCCCCCCCCCCTTTTGTTTTCCTATTCCTAAGGCAAATTCTCGGATATTATAAAGTTTCTTATACAGTTAGAATTGAATTTGTTTGTATCTAAATTAATTTTATTAATACTTTAAGCTTAAAAGACTATCCTATTCTTTGAATTTTTCTTTGTCAAATGACGTGTGATACATTGTATCTAGACATATGTATAGCCATGTATACTTTACTTATTTCATTCTCTACTTCTTTATATATTAATGTATCCAATTATGAATAATGTACATAATTTTCCTCTTCTCCATATTATCATAGTATCAGAGTTATTACTCTGCTGATCGCCATTCTACGCTATCAAAGAGCCTGCCCTGGGCCGTTCTCATGTAGCTTTGCCTAGCGCTGGGCCATCTCTTCATCTTCCTCTATTGTCGACCTTGACGATATCTTACTACAGCGTCGTCCTTGGCCCTTACCTCCATAGCCGCCTTCGGCCCTCACCCTCCAGCGCAAATGCTTCCTCTTCTGAGATCTCTCCAACAACAACTTCACCATTCCTGTCGTCGACGAGAGATGATCGATGAGCGATGACTTCACCATTCCCGTCTTCGACGAGAGACGATTAACGAGCGATGACTTCACCATTCCCGCCGTCGACGAGAGACAATCGACAATCGATGATTTCATTATTCCCGCCATCGACAGAGATGATCGACGAGCGAAGACTTCACTATTCCGGCCACCGACGAGAGACGATCGACAAGCGTATTTTCAAACTCTCGGTGTTTGATCTACCGTGAGCTTGAGGGAAAGTATTAACAGACATGTGATACATTGTATCTAAACATGTGTATAGACATGTATACTTTTCTTATTTCATTCTCCACTTCTATATGTATTGGTGTAATTGCTTTATGGATAGTACATTGAAATTTCTTCTTCTCCAAATTATCATTTTTGTTACCTTTGATTGGGAACCAAACATTAGTTTGTGCTCTGGAAGACATATATTGGGCATTGTTTGTTACAATTTTGTCTTGTTTTTAAGAGGAGATGATGGTCCAAGAAGATCCATCGAGTTGGAGAAGATGATCTCAAGGAGGAAAAAGTAAAGAACACCAAAGAGATCAGAAGGAAGCCAAGAAAGAGAGGAGGAAGGTGAAGGTACATAAAGATAAGGTAATTCTCTTGTAATCTAGGTCTAGATAAAGGAGGAAGGTGAATACTCTTGTTGCATCAAGAGAAGGTTAAATTTGTATCAGGTTATTGATAAAGCCCTCTCAAGTTCTCCCTCCGTGGATGTAGGCCAGTTTTGGGTCGAACCACGTTAAATTCTCGTATTTCTTCTTATTATTTTTTTTGTCTAGGTATTGCTAGTTTGCTTTACAAAATTTTTATTTTGTAAGTACTGTTCATATTGTCAAGTTTCGTAAAGGCCGATCCTGAGAGCAACATTGTTTTCTTTAATTTCTGACGTGGTGGAACAAATTGAGATGATGGTAGTTTTTTTGTCTGTTAGCTGGCCCACATACTGTATTTGTTCTCTTTCTGGTTTTGTTTGAGCTAGAGCCCTTGTTTGAACTAGAGAAATTAATTAATTAATTGCTGCCTTTGCTTTGGCCAGACGTTCAACTATGAAATATCGGGTTGAAGCAATGCATGCAGACATCAATGGATTGAGAAATATAGAAAAATTTGTTTTCCTTTTCCCAATTTTCTGCCAGGAATTTCTTGCATCCGTGATCGTAGAGAACTCGGTGCCATTTATTTCTACCGTTCTGTTGTCTTTTCTCTGCTCTATTCTTGTTGTGTTGCTTCACACGTAATTACTCTCTCTGATCACTCTCAAGCTCAAATTAGGTTTGCTTCATCTAGTTGTCAGAGAAGGGTAGGTGAAGTCTCCGGCCACCGTTAATAATTAAGAGTAAAATAAAAGAGTGAGAGAGAAAGAACTTTGCTCTGTAAATCCCACTTAAATTTGCAGGTCCAAAGTATTGATTAAATTAATATAAAATCAGTGAGAATTACCATTCTTTGACTTGAACAGCAGAAATATGAAAAAGAGGGATGCACCAAAATGTGTTTTTTCTTCTCTCTTACGTCCAAACCAGAAATAGCGGTCTGAGAAAAAGAGAATAATATTAATAAAAGAAGAGATACGAGTGCATGTATGAGGTTTTTAGTCTCAGATAATGAAAGGAAAAAAAAGAAAATAATATTAATTCTCTCTTTCTCCCAGCCGCTATAAATACCTCCCAGTTAATGCACTTATAGGCATCGAATCCAATCTTCTTCCATCCTTTGTGTTCGTAGTACATTTCTATTGCTCTAGCTTCCAGCATTATGTCGAAGGCATTGCAAGAAATCCGTCAGATGCAGCGGGCTGATGGCCCGGCGGCCGTGCTGGCCATCGGCACCGCCAACCCTACCAACATCATGTACCAAGCCGAGTTCCCGGACTTCTACTTCCGCATCACCGACAGCGAGCACCTGGTTGACCTCAAGGAGAGGTTTAAAAGAATCTGTAAGTCGGTGTTACTTCCGTTCTTTTAAAAGCTTTTTAACGAAACGCAAGCATATATAACAACTACAATGATAATATAATGTATGTAAGGTGAGAAGTCGATGATCCGCAAGCGGTACATGCACCTGAACGAGGAGATCTTGAAAGAGCACCCGAACATATGTGCATTCTCCGCTCCGTCACTGAACGATCGCCAGGACATGCTGATCGCCGAGATCCCCAAACTGGGGCCGCTGCGGCCGCTGCCGCCATCAAGGAATGGGGGCTTCCCAAGTCTGAGATCACGCACCTCATTTTCTGCACCACGAGCGGCGTCGACATGCCCGGCGCCGACTACCACTCATCAAGCTCCTCAACCTCTCCCCCTCCGTCCGTCGCTTTATGCTCTATCAGCAGGTAACGCACATATTTCAACTCAAGATTTTATGATCTGCGAGCCCATATATAACTCATATTCACTTTTCTAACGACAGGGCTGCTTCGCGGGTGGCACTGTCCTCCGCCTGGCAAAGGACCTGGCGGAGAACAACCACGGGGCGCGTGTCCTCGTGGTCTGCTCGGAGATCACCGTGGTGACCTTCCGCGGCCCCTCCGAGTCCCACCTCGACAGCCTTGTCGGGCAGGCCTTGTTTGGAGATGGCGCTGCCGCAGTCATCGTGGCGCGGACCCCGACCCGTCCCTGGAGCGCCCGCTCTTCCACATGGTCTACGCGTCCGAGACGATCCTCCCGGACTCGCAGGGCACCATCGAAGGCCACCTGAGGGAGGAAGGCCTGACGTTCCATCTGTCCAAGGACGTGGCCGGATTCGTGTCGAGGAACATCGAGGGGAGGCTGCAGGAGGCGTTCGGGCCCCTGAAGAGCCACATGAGCGGCAGCACCTCCGACTGGAACTCGATATTCTGGGTGGCGCACCCCGGGGGACCCGCGATTCTTGATAAGGTGGAGGAGAAGCTGGGGCTGAAGAAGGAGAAGCTGAGGGCGACGAGGGAGGTGCTCAAGGAGTACGGGAACATGTCGAGCGCGTGCGTGCTGTTCATACTGGACGAGATAAGGAGGAGGTCGGCAGCGGAGGGGATGGCCACCACTGGAGAAGGGCTGGAGTGGGGGGTGCTGTTTGGGTTCGGCCCCGGGCTCACCGTCGAGACTGTCGTGCTCCGGAGTGTGCCCATTGATCAGAAGGCTTGAGACGTCGTTCCTACGTGCGTGGAAGTGCCCCACCCTCCGCATGAGAATATCCACTAGCAATAATAAAATAAAATAAATAAAAGTGAGGTGGGGGAGCAAGCGAGTAACCGTAATGGAAATTTATCTTTTCTTATTATATACTGTCATTGCGGTTATTGTTGTTCTTTTAAGCAAATGTTGTAACTACTTTTATCGTGAAATTAAGGGCGTGTTTGTTTCGCAGCAAAACATAAGTCCTAAAATTTCTTTTTCATTTTCGTTGTTTGTTTCGCTGAAAATAAGTTGCAAAATGCAACTCTTCTTTTCCCATTTGCAGTTGCTACAGTTAAATTTGTGGTCATGTAAATCTCACTTTTACACTCATATTTTCCCACTTGCAGTTGCTACAGTTAATTTTGTGGTCATGTAACTCTCACTTGTGGTACACTTACAGTTCAAAACAGTTACTTGATAATCAAATAATTTAATATTATTAAATATTTAATATTTTAAACAGTGTTCAATTTCTTATTTAATTATTTAATTATTTTATATTTTTAATCTTTAATTTTTTTATTGTTTTTAATATTGTTTTAATATTTAATATTTTACTATTTTTATTTAATATTTTATTTAATACTTTATTATTTTATTAATACTTGTTCCATTTTTATTATTTTATTTGGAGTTAATATTTTTATTAATATAACAATATTATACTTTAATATAAAATTATTATATATTTAATTATTTATTTTTTAATATAAAAAATTACTTTATTAATATCATAATATATTTTATTATTATATTAATATTTTATTATGTTAATATTGTAATAATAATTCATTATAATAATACTATAATGATAATTTATTATTAAATTATAATTATATTTTACTTTGTTAATTTTATATTTCTATAATATTACAATAATATTATAATAAAATTTATATTATAATAATTTTCAAGTATTTTTAATATTATAATATTATAACTATATTTTATTATTTTTGTAAGATTTTTTAATATTTATATTTTATTAGTATTCTTAAAATTTTATTAATGTTCTTTAGATTTTCTTAAAATTTTATATTATTTATTTAGTTAATATTTTAGTAATATTTTACTATTTATACTAATATTTTATTAATATTATTGTTATAATAAAATATTAAGATTATTAATTTTTTATCTCAAGTTTATTAATACAATTTAATTTACAATACTAGATTTAATTTAATAGTATTTATAATATTTAAATCACTGCTGCAGTTAATTTTGTGGTCAACTTTTCCACTTACACTTTTACATTACCAACCAAACCCGTAAAACACAATATACTTTACCATTTACACTTTCACTTTATCAACCAAACACCGTAAAACACAATATACTTTTCCATTTACACTTCACCTTATCAACCAAACACCGTAAAACACAATATATTTTCTCTGCTACAGTTCACTTTTTCCATTCTCATTTTACGACTTACGACTTGCGACGTTTTGCAACGAAACAAACATGCCCTAAATCTCACCTCCCACTAATTATATTTTAATTTTTTCATATTCGTGTCACAAAAACTTCAAGCTCAAATTATTTAATCAAATTTTAGAATTTTTAAATGTCCAAATCAGTTTAAAACAACTAAAATAACCCCAATAATGTTTGGGCCGCACTTGGCACGGGTACGACCCACTGCAGCCATAGGTCTCCGCCCGGAGAACCTCGGGCAACGACGATGATCCGAATGATTCTGATTGAAATGGTTGAGGAAAGTGTAGACTTGGTTTTGATCAAAATTAAGTTGCAAGTGTCCCGCAAGTGGCATCTTGATCGGTCTTGGGTTCATAAGAACTCCTCTCACCCACTACAGATCGCCGGGTTCGAGCTCTTGCACGCTTGTGACAATGGGTGTCTTCATGTCTCTCTTAATTAGCAAAAAAAAATGACAATAAGGTAACAAGTAGCCTTGACATAAATGAAGGGATCACAATAGTGTTGCAATCAGGGAAGGAATCAAATCAAAAGATAGAGGAATCAAATCGTAAGAGAGGATGACATTAAATATATCCAGCCAAATTAAGCAACTATACAACATGGCTGAAGAACCTTCCTTTTCTTCTCTCTTCTTTACAATTTAAATTTTTTTGGCAAAGAGGAGGAGGAGGGTAGTCAGATCTTAACCCGATCTCTCTCAGTCCAAACATGCTCTTTTACTGCTGAATTAAGTCTCTGTGGCTGCAAAAAGATTAAATATAGACAGTCAGTCCTCCAAGACAATGTTACCTTTTAAAACAATAAAATACTACGGTCCTCCAACTTCTCGCACTCAGAAATAAGACCCAAGAGAGTCATCAGATCAAACTCTCATTTGATTACCTAATTCTCTCATTTGGATTACATCACTCCAAACAGCTACCTACTATTTTCTCATTACGGAAAGTGGGGTCTAAAGCATTGCGCCAACAGCTGTAATTTTCCGAGCAAAATTTTCCTCCTCTTTAAATTTCTGCTGTCTGGTAATCCCACAGAGTCAGGACAGATTGCTCTTCCAAATGCTTCTAACTCGACTGTGCTGATTAACAATTTAGGAAGACAGTCTGAAGCTTCAACTTTCTCCCTGCAAATTACTTCATGAGCTCTCAAAATGCTTCCATATTACGACATTAATCCTTTGTAGTAACAAAATGAACGCTTCAAATCAGAGACTCAATTTTCATTTCATTTTGCCATTTCTGACCAAAAGCTATTTCACAGAGCTACTATGATCAGGACTTTGAAAATTTAGAACCTTACATCGTATTTAAACTGCATGAATTGACTGTCAGTGTACCACATGTTGGATTTCTGATCCTAAATTTTGACCTTAAAGACAATGTTATTTAGTCCCCCATGCAATGGAATATCAAGTTCGTGTATCTCGCGATCTTTCTAATATGGAGGTTCCAACGGGATGAGCGTTCCAGTTTTGAAATGCTATAAATACAGCTTTTTTCCTTCAGAAAAATACACAACAAACAATCTCTCCTCCCCCAAATTTCTTCTTTCTGAGCTTCCTTACAATCTTCTTCTCTCTGGGCAAAAAGGGGTTCTCGTAACAAGTCTAGACGCTGTGTAATGCTCAGTCTAATTAATCATGTTTAATGTCTTAATTTTTATTTTTGAATATTTATGATAATTAACTTGGTTACTCCTGTGATAATACAATTTTAATAGGATTATATGAAATTGAAATGAATAATCAAGTGAGACATCTACAAGCATAAAACATATATATACATACATTGAATATGTCACGCCCCACTTCCCAAAATACATGGAAACAGACTCTCGCCACGAGATACGCAAGAAAAATACCCTACGCATATACGCTAAGCCTAAAGTAACCCAGACAAGCTTTAAATATCTACCATAACGAATCAATCTCACTGCAATACTACATATAAATGTCCACACATACCAATGATACCAAATGAATAAAAGAATGAAGCAAATACTGATTCTAATGCACAGAATCATGGAAACAATAAGAATAAAGAATAACAAGAAAGATACCGAAACTGAGAATCGAGCAAAGAAAACTCTGGGCTCCTCCATGCATGTGACCCTTTCCCAATACCTGATCAGTTATAAAATAGCCACAGATCTAGATATGCAAATTCAGGGAGTCAGAACTCCTAGTGAATGTGTAAGAATAAACTGGAAAGTGCATGTGCATATATACATGTGAGCAGATAAAGAAAATAAATAAACAGTAATGTGGATAAACACACAGTAGAATGTTTCCGGTTAGGTATCCAATAGGTGTCTATCACAATATTATATATATCAGGTGGGTAGAGTCAGTCAGTATTAGAATCAGATGTCCAATCAGGTCAGGTGTATCATCAGGAATCCAACATATATACATGTTCACGCAAAGATAATCAGTTACAGTATATTATTATTTATTATGTTAGGGAACACCAATTGCCGACTATAATAGACGCGTCCCATACTACGCCTACTACACATGTCAATCAAGGTCCTAAGTTATTAAAACTGACTGGTTGGAAAAATTCTCCATGCTTTAGGTGGGTGTCGTACATACCCGGGACACAGCCCAGATACCTGGCGCTGAACTAGGCCCTACCGCCAGGTAGTAAGTAACAGTAACAGTACTCACAGTATCACTGTAGAATAATACTCATAGTAACACTGTGAAAAAATAAACAGATGGGATGTCAATTATCCCCCGGAACCCTACAGTGGAACCGTAAGTCGGCTGCGTAACCTATATTCTTGGTTCACCAAAATATGACGTTGTTATCCTCCATCAATTTCTCCAATCCCAGTGTAGTGTCCATTTACTTTATTATTTAATTCTGTTAAAACAGCAAAGTCATGTTACTAGAATACTGGGACGATTTGGTGCCAGTAACAGTAATCGTATACACGGTAAACAATAATAATAACAGTGAACAGTAAATAACCATGTATACGATGAACAATAAAACTATACATACGGTCTAATATAATTTTCTAGTAACTTTCAGCAACATGAATAATTACTGTAACAGGTCTAGACACTGATCTATTACAATACAGTCCTATCTAGAATCAGTCAAATCTCATTCATCTATACTAAAGCGATATCAGTAACTGATCCAACTAACTCATAGTCATAATAACAATCACTGTGAACATCAAACATTAAATCCAAGTCAAGATATCTGATACAGTAATCTACAAATCTAATAAATATTTAATCAGCTCTTTCATCATATCAATCTACTGATCCTCTAAGTCACGAATAACTGTTATCAAACTCCGAATATATATTAACACCGATATTAATGAAATCACTCTCCTAATAACTCAATCTCTGAGACTGAATAACTGAAGTAGTCAAGAACTAATCATGAAACACTGAATATATCCTCGAGATCAACAATAACAACGAATACCCAAATCACAAAATAAAGAGTGGTACATCCTCAAATAACGTGAAATCTAGAAATGTCTATATTTGATACTCAACATCAATAAGATCATCAATACTCAACGGTATAATTAGGGGTAAAACTGGGGATACTCACAAATATCAATCCAACTACATTAATCTCATCATAACACTAATCAAAATCTTCAGAAAAGAATACAAACCTCATGTCAATCAACTCAGCAGTATAATCCTCCACTACATCATTAGTATATCCATCCTCTAAGTCATCAATATATCCAGTCCGAACATATAAGAATACATACTCATCTATATCTAACAAACCATCACTATCTAATTCTAATTAAGACTATCATACACTCCACTTCCATTAAGCTCAATACAAGATCCAGAAATTCAAGTAACAAATCAATTATGTATATACATGCACCAGGTCAAGTTAATCCAATCTACGCATACTCCTCAACCCAAGGTCAAGTCCACCACAATCGAGTCCACTGATCAAATCCAATGTAAAGAATATAAAACTCAGGTCAACTCCAACTCTAACCAAGTCAATACCAATCCAAGGTCCGGTAAATCGGTCTATCGGCAAAGCAATGCCATATTTAACACCTCCTCAATACCC
>JAVJIF010026264.1:0-17751 GCA_038442645.1 Agave tequilana
GGGGGGCGGCGGAAGAAGCGGCAGATAGGGAGGAGGCGGCGCAGCAGTGGAGGGGGACTGCAGCGGCGAGAGGGGGCAGTAGGGAGGTGAGAGGGGAGGGGAAGGTGCCCCAGCGGTGGCAGAGGGAACGACGAGGGAGGCGAAAGAGGAGGGCGAGGGGGCGACGAGAGGCGGGGGGAGGCCAAAGAGGAGACAGAATAACCGGGTCTGGTGGGTCTGGTGGGTTCGGTGGACCCGCCCCCTTTAATAACCGGATCAAGCGGGTCGACCCGATTACGACCCGTACCCGTATAGGCCAAACTCGGACACGGTAACTCCAGTCGGGTCGGGTCAAAATTGCCCCCTGCCTCATATGCACTCATTGCCCGCGTGGTCAAGACCATGATCCTATCCACTTTTAATTATTAAAGTTCTATCAAATTACTGAATTAAAATTAAGATATTGTCATAATGTACATTTCATTTTATTTAACGTATAGTTTAGAGAATGAGAGTCATGTTTTTTGCTTAAGAGGCTGATTAATTAACATTCATGATTCATAACACTACAAAGTTTATTTCACATGCAACACATGTGACAAAAATAAAGTAACATGTTTAATTGCAGAAAAATAGTTTTAGA
This sequence comes from Agave tequilana, assembly GCA_038442645.1. Classification (NCBI taxonomy): domain Eukaryota; kingdom Viridiplantae; phylum Streptophyta; class Magnoliopsida; order Asparagales; family Asparagaceae; genus Agave; species Agave tequilana. The sequence continues at coordinate 623 of JAVJIF010026264.1, forward strand.
TGTCATACAAAGGACCCATTATAATATACATAGATATTTCTCTTCCATCTAGCTAATTTGTTTCACTATGATCTTACTAAACCTTCTCATAAAAAAAGGAGAGAAAAAAATTCTTTGATACCCCTTGAGTATGCCACTACGTTGAAGAACATCTCTGTTACACTTGAACTCTTTCCACCTCTAAGAACTTGATGCATTTCTTCTGATCACAGCATTCCTTTAATATACTTTGTGTATCATTATATCCCTCTTTTTCTCTCTCTCTTCTATCAAGCAAGAATATAATCATCATGCCTCCTCTTTCTTTAACATCATCAACCAAGAGAACTCATCAATCAGCTATAGAAAACACAATGAGTTCAGAGAGTACCCCTAGCCACAAGCCCAACAAGGCCGAAGAGCCACCCCAATCCACAATCCACCATGTCCTGAGCTGGGCCAGCCACTACGGCACTGCCTGCCGGCAGCCGGCCACGGCCGGGCTTCTGCTCGTCGTGTGCGTGTGCATTGCAGTGGTTTACAAGAACAGGAAGAAGAACTGGGGAGCGACGGAGGCCCGGCCGCAGCGCACGGCCGGCCGATGCTGCACCGGTCGATGTCTATGGCCGCACTGCACGGTGGCAAAGTGGCGTTGCAGAGGATCATGGACTCGCAGAAGGCCCGGGTCGATCCAGCGGGCCTCGAGAACGCGGCGAGGACATTCCAGAGTTTGCTTGATCAGGAGCCACTGAGTTTCAACATGTTACAAGTTGGTAGCTTCTCTCTCCTCTTCAACCATTTTTGTTTGAACAAATGAATATGGTAATCTAACTAGTACTATCTGACTCCTATGTGATTATGGTGATCGATCCATTTGTCACTCTCTAGTAGCTAGATAATAGCCAGTTATATATTACTCGCAAACAATACATGTAATTTTTTATCAAAAAAGAGCAAATTATGTATGAGTGTTTCTATGCAAATTTCTATTCCTACTGACTTGGAGATGTTTCGTTAAATTATTGTTAATGAAATGTTGAGATTCTTACATCATGGTTTTATCTCCAAAAAAAAAAAAACAAGTAATCTCATTTGAATTTGATCAGTATTCACATACTTACTAGTATGGATTCAAATATGATTAGTTCTTTCAGTATTATATTTGAACCAGAGTATTATGGAAGCTATTTGAAATATCTAAATGCACATTGTCATAAACTATGACATAAAGATATCTATTCTAATATGATTTTAATCACAGTCAACAATATATCCCAGTAGTAATATCTATCCAAAAATCTCATTCATTACCAAATACGAATACCGTGTTTCAATTATCCCAGACAAGTGATATTTGCATCAGTATGTTCAAAAATATTGCCAATATTGTTTATACTTATCTGCGGACTAATATATTATAATCTAAGTTTTTAAGTGGAGAATGGATATAATTCAACTTTTCTTCTTACTTAAAAACAAAGAGGTACACTAGGGTTTTAGGCTTCAAAGAAATAAAAAAAACTTATAAGAATACCAACCATCCACATTAATCCCTACTTTAATGTCATAAACAAATGACAACAAAACAAGCATATATGACTCTTCAACTTCTCTGATTTATGATGACTCTTTCATTTTTTAATGATAATGACTCTTCTAGTTCCACAATTTATGATGACTTTTCAATTCACAATTTATGATGACTTTTCTACTTCTTCACTGATACCATAAATCACATTTTATGATGACTTTTTCATTTCTTCACTAATGCCATAAATCACATTCATTTTGATTTGTTATTCCAACATGCCCCCTCAAAAAAAAATGTCTTTATGCCAGCATATCTCTTAGCCTCATGAAAATTTCACTTGCTAATGACTTACTGAATATACCTACAACTTGTTCAGGAGTATGACAATACTGCAGCTCTATAGTTTTCTTCTTCACATGATCTCGAAGAAAGAAACTGAGTATCAATGTGCTTGCTTCTTTCATGATGCACTGGGTTCTTTACAAATTGGATGGTTGATTTGTTGTCAACAAATATTATGGTCGAGTCTTCTTGTAGATGATCCAACGCCTTTAAAATATTTTGCAGCTAAATAGCTTCACATACAGTAAATGAAGCACCCACATTCTATGCTTCACGTGAAGATAAGTCCATAACTCCTTACTTCTTTGAGGCCCATGAAAATGCAGTTGACCCAAGATAGAAGATATAGCCTGTGGTACTTTTTCTCTCATTCTGATCACCTCCCAAATCGCTATCTAAATAGCCTATTAACTCTACAACTTCACCATAAGTATAAAATGTCAAGGTTGAGTATGCCTTTGATATACCTTAGAGTTCTTTTCGCAACTAGCCAATAAGACTCCTTCGGTGTCTCCATATAGTGATTCACAAGTCTGACTTCATAAATGATATCAGATCTTGTGATCATCAAGTACCTCAGGCTACCAATTAAACTCTTAAAGAGAGTCGATTCTACAAAATCATCATTTTTTTCTCTTGATAGCTTCATTCATGTGGCTATTAGGGTGTTCACTGGGTTATAATTACTCATCTTGAATTTCTCTAAGATCTCCTTCATATACTTATTTTAGGATATAAATATCTTATCTTGTTGCTGATTCACTTCGATGCTGATTGCATGAAAATGCAGTGAGAATTACCGTGTAGTTTTGGGCTAACGGGTCGTGTCTACGAGGAGAAATAAGATGAAAGCATTTTGATGTATCATTTTAAAAACAAAGATTGGTGTTGGTATACTTTAGGGCGTGTTTGGTTGCAAGAAGTGGCGGAAGTAAGGAAATGGGGAAGTATAATTGCTCACTTCCCTATCTATCCAAACACTGAAAAAAGAAAATAAGAAATCCCTTTTTTCTTTTATCTTTTCTCTTTTCTCTTTTCTCTTTTACCCAACCATTTCCTCACTTCCAGAGTACTACAGTTAATTTTGTGATCATGTAAATCTCATTTGTAATAAGTTGTAGCACAAAACAGTTATTTTTTGATTATATAAATCTCACTTGCATTCTAATTACACTCAATTTTTTATTTTTCTTAAAATTTTTATTTTAATATTATTTTGCGGTCAACTTTGTGGTCAACTTTTTCACTTGCACTTCCACATTACCATCCAAACACCGGGAAAAGACATAACATTCTTCAAATCACACTTCCCAATAACATTCAAATACCAGAAAACTTACTAATCATTTTCAAGTTCCAAAGGGAACTATTACCACTTCCTCACTTCCTTACTTTCTTACTTCCACCCTTAATTGAATAGGCCCTTAGTTGAAAAGAAAATGGATAATAGAGAAGTGATTTAAAGAAAACTTAAAATTTTGGAGAAGGTTTTGGAGAAGATGACTTTTTAGAAAATACTTTAAAAGTGATTTTGTTGTGATTTAAATTATGGAAAAGACCCGGGCTCGCTAATCTTAAACTCAATTATTTAATTTCTCAAGAAAGTTTTAATGTCTCACTCTAGTCATAGGTAAAACACAAAGTCTCTTTTGAGTGTTCAAGTAAAACAAACAAGATGGTTTCATTTCAAAGGCTGAAAATTTTTCTTTACACAATATTAAAAATAGAATGTTAAACCATCAAGCGAGTAAGCAAGTATGGAATAGAAATGATATAAAAAATAGTTGTGTTTTTGAAATAAATATTTAAAGTTTAACATCCATCCTCCGGTGCCTTCAAGAACATAGCTTGACTTAGGCATACCAATGATTCAAGTGGGGTTGCTTTCATGAAAACCAATCAAGAGAAGAGGGTAGAAGAGATAAATTAGCGAGCCCAGAAAAACGCTTATAAAACAAGACATGTAAATGGAATGAAACATACTCGTGATTGGAGAAGAAGAGAGGTCTTAATTCTTTATTGATGTCACTTCAATTTCATATCACAATCACTCTTTTTCTCTCTCTCTCACTTGTCTCTGGACTGAGCTACAAATTAAAAAACTGATATACAACTTCTCGTTAACTATCTAAACCTTAAAAATAAAGAGAAAAAACTTAAACTAATCTTCGGGACCTCTCTTCAGTAAATTTTCTATAATTTATAGTCAAAAAAAGAGGGGAGAGCGTGAGCAGATAGGGGGAGCAAACACTTCGCCTATCTCAACAGAAGAGCCGTGGATCCGCGTCTTTGGCCGCGATCTGCAGCCTGGAGGGGTGATTGTTAAGGATGTTGTGTTTTTCCCTTTTATCCAATGGGATTTCTCGTTTGATCTTCTAATTTCAACGATTTTTTTGTTGATCTTCGGTTAACCAACTGGATCTATAAAAATCTGAGTTTAACTGGTATTATTTGCTGCTATCTTTCCTGATACTTTTGATTTTTAGGTGAAGTTTGCCCCAATCTTCGATTCTAAATTTCAGTGGGCTTTGGCTTTGTTTTCTCTTCTTTCTCCCTTGATAAAGGCCTGCACATTATTAAATAAAAATAAGACTAAATAACATAGTTTGTTTGATAATAAATATAAGAATGTTACAATATATATGCAATATCAGTGGTCGGTCAGATGCCAAGAAAATAAAACATCAATCCATTATCCGTCATCTCAAATTCACTGAACATCGCTGTCTTGAATACAGCAAGCATCTCGGCTACTTTCTGTATACAACAGATCATCAACATAAAGGCAAATTATTAAAAGTTCATTTTGATGGTTCCTCTTCATATAGCAAGCTCATAAAGACATTTCGTGAAGTTGTTTTGATGAACATAGCCATCAATTCGGGCATTTCACGCCTGTGGTTACTGCTTTAAGCCGACAAGGCTTTATTCAGATGGTACACTTTATTCTTCCCTTCTATCCGAAAACCTTATGGTCGTTGCACATACACAACTTCCTCAAGAATAATATTGAAGAATACTGACTTTACATCATATCTTCCATCTATGATGAGCTGCTATCGAAATTAATAATCTCACCATGTCCAATCGGGCAACGTCGTAAAAACATCTTCATAGTTGATGTTGTACTTCTGCCTGTAGCCTTTAGCTACAAGGCTCGCCTTGTACTGATCAACTTCTCCATCTACCGTGTGTTTGATCTATATACCCACTTTACACCAATCGCCTTGTGATTTATGGGAGTGTTGTCAACTTTTAGGTGTCATTCTTTTGTATGGCGTGGATCTCTTCTTTCATTGACGATCACTAACAATTTTCTTCCCCATCCTCTTGAAAAGTGAGAGCCTCATGATCAGCATATAAGCAGAAGAGATTAGTTTCTTCATCTTCTTCTATCTGCTCATAAATCTACTTGAGGCTTCTTATTTTGATGGGACCTTGTTATACGATAAATTCACTGCTACTACCTTCCCAGAAGATGAAGAGCCTCTTGCAGGAGAAAGTGTAGCATGTTGAGGAATGGTGGTATAGCTAATGGTGGAATCTCCTCTGGGGGCTCATCAGGTTTATTCACCATGGATTTCTCTTTAACAATCTCTTCATTGCTCCAGCTTCATGTCTATGCTTCATTGAAGATGTCTCTACTAACCACTAGTTTCTTAGTCAGTGAATTTGTAGAGCTTATATGCCTTTGACTCCTCACTATATCTGATGAAAATGCATTTTTCAACGTGATTGTCAAGCTTCTTTCTTTGACTTCAGGTACTTGAGCATATGCAACACACTCAAAAATTCATAGGTATGCCACACTAGGCGTGTAACCGCTCCACGCCTCTTAAGGAGTCTTGCCCTTCACTTACTTCACGGGGCATCGATTGAGCAAGCAAGTTGAACATGCCACAGTTTCCGCCCAGAACTACTTCAGCAGCCCCTTTTCTTTGAGCATGGTTCTTGTCATGTCAAGAATGGTGCAACATTTTTCTGCGACGTTATTTTGTTATGGTGTGTAAGCAGTAGTAAACTGCCTCTTTATGTCTTGCTCTCTATAATATTCTTGAAACAGATTTGAGGTGTACTCACCACCTCGATCAGATAGGAGAGTTATTACTTGTGGTCACTCTCCGCTTCAACAAGGGTTTTCAAATACTTGAAGGTAGTAAAGACAATAGATTTTTCTTAAAGAATATACACCCACAACTTTCTACTGGAATCATCAATAAAGGTAATAAAATATTTATTACCTCCTAAGAGACGGGATCTATTGGTTGCAGATGTCTATGTAAATAAGTTGCAATTGTGCCTCCGCTCTCCACAACTTTTCACTTAAAAAAGAAAGTCGTGCTCGCTTGTCAATTTTGCAACCTTCACAAGTATGACTTGGTGGATCAATTGTTGGTAATCCTTGCACCATGCCAGCTGTAAATAGTACCTTTAAGCTGTTGAAATTTAGATGGACGAAGCGAAGATGTCACCTCCCTGACTCATTCTCCACGAACCTTGAAAACACTTCTCAAGTTTCGTATTTAGATGCAAGAAAAAATGCGATTTCTTGTCATCTTAACACAAGCTATGAGGCCTCTTTTTGTATTTTTCAACCAAAGATGGTTGTTCTCCAAATATACTTTGTATCATTTTTAGAATAATTTTGTATCATTTTCAAAGTAATTGACCAATGTTTAGAATATTACTATTCATATTAGGAATATTATAAACATCAGAAATATACTCAGGTTTACCATCTTTTTGATAGATTCTAATCTTTCCTTTGCCTTCAATGGGAAATTTTGAAGAATCTTCCAAGCTCACACTTCCATGAACTCCTCCTGTGTGTTCAATAAAAAGTTCTTTCTTCCGCACATGTGGTTGCTAGCACCTGAATCAAGGCACCAAACATCATTTTGAACACTTAAATCATCATGAGTAATAAGAATAGTGAAGTTATTGTTCACATCATTTGTTACTTCGGCGAGATTGGTAAGATCTTTAGTTCTGTGTCAGCAATCAGAGGCATAGTTTTTCAATTTTTGATAGTTGTAGCATTGGATGTTCTTATTGTTTCCACGTCCAAATGTGAATCTTTCTGAATTGCTTCGTCCTCGACCTTTGAAATTTGGACCTCCACTTGATTTTGAGTGGTTCGTTATTATGGACCATTTCTCCTGCCTCTACCATGACCACAACCTCTACTATGTGAGCGTCGATCATTTAGAGCTAGCTTTGACTCTGTTAGGTGCAGAAATCGATCTGACAACTAATCAATATCACCGATCTAATTGGTCAGGTTGGTGAATATCAGGTGGGAGGTTATTCGTTCAGTAAAATATTCCTTAATTATAGAACCACCTTTCAATTACCTTTCTCAGTTAAACACCAATTAGACTAGTATTAGTTAGTTCAATATACAGTAATATTGATGAGCATAAATATTTCAGTATAACCCCTGTATAAAGAATGATTGTTCACTTGTACAGTAATTGGAGTGAGGTACGTATATAGCAAATCTTCTTAGGAAATTACGTCCCCCGCTTCGGTGCTAACGGGTTAGTAGACGCTGGTCTCTTAAGATACAACACTCTTTCACGGTATTTGGATAGCACTATCAAATCATCATACGATCGAACCGTAATTAATCAGTACCTTCACAGAATTTCAATGCAACAGGACGAAGATAAATTCCACAGAGAATATTTGGCTTCACTTTAGAGGATTATTCACCATAGAGAAAAGAAGTAAAAGAGAAGAATTTATATCTTAGGAAGAGAAAGATTCAAACAACAATTCTTTATTACAAAATCTATTGAATTTATAGCGCTCCTGGGAGTCTGTTAGAGGGCAAAGTCGTCCAAGAACAGTTGCGACGGTTCCTGTCTGAATCGTTGCAACTGTTCCAGATAGGAACCGCTGCGGTGGTTCATTCCAACCATTGCAGCGCAGCGGGCAGGTAACGGAGCGTGTCGAGACCCGCTTGTAGCACCAAACCCGTATGGCCCGATTTAAAAAAGACCAGGCCGGGTTGGTCCGAGACCGAACCTGAACCCGAATCTGTGTCCCGAGCCCCGAGCCCCGGCGCCAGGTCAGGCGAGCGGCGGCGCGCGCGCCCGTGTGTGGGCATGATTTTCCCCTAATTATGTGTGAAAACTCCAAGTACCCAAAGGGCACGCCCTTTGTTCCCATTTTCTTCTATTTGTACACTCTAATTTTTCATCTCATATCCAATGTGGGACTAATTTTTTTTAGCTACCTTTAGTTCCTTTTAGTTTTTGAACTAGGCAAACTTTAGACTTGAATATCTCATTCATTCTAAAATGGAATTAAACATGTAAATATACCACGTTCATCCCCAATGGAAGGAGAACACACTCCAGCCATTATCTGGTTGATTCTATCAACATATCTCGCCTTAATTCAGCTTAAAAATTCATGTTTAATTCTTCATTTTCTCAATAATCCCCTACAATGAATGGAGATTCAAGGAATTGACACACAAAGAGACTGACTCTATACTGAAAGGTATTTTAGAAAAAAATTGCGTCCGGATAGGTGAACTAGGTCTTGAATCTTTCACAGTGAAAACTTTATCAAACTTACTGGCTAATCAGTGAACTAAGTCTTGAACTGTCAGTCATTATTATAAGCCAAGTCAACAAGCTCCACACAATAACTTCTCAAAATCAACTTTTGTTCTCAGTTGTGTCCATTTTGGCACTGTACATTCTTAGTTTCAGAGAGTATATTTAGGGAAGTTGTTATTAACTGCTCTTCTATTTGACCACTCTGCATTTGACTAAATTCCTGCAAGAGAATCCACCGGAATCCAGAATTGATCGGGACTCAGTTCTTGCAATTGATTCATAGACGCAAGGTGACTTTATTTGCCGAAATTATATCCTAAATAGACTGGATGAGTCTCTTTATAATGTCTAGAGTCCAATCACAACAGTAAAAAAATTATGGGCAAGTCTTAATAAGAAGTACAAGACTGAAGATACCAGTACCAAGAAGTTCATCATGGGACGATTTCTGTAGTATAAAATGGTGGACAGCAAGACTGTGATCAGTCAAGTGCAAGAATTCTAACTTATCATGCACGAGATAGAGGCTAAAGTTATGATTCTAACTGAAAATTTTCAAGTTGCTACTATCGTGGAGAAACTCTCACTTGCGTGGAGAGAATTCAAGAACTACCTAAAACATAAGCGCAAGGAGCTGAAGTTGGAGGATCTTATTGTGAGGTTTCGGATTGAAGAGAACAACCATAAGTCCTTGCAAAGCTTGTCTAATTTAGGATATATTCCTAAACTAAACTTGGAAGAAATTCGCAAGTGTGAGACTTGTGTTGAAGGTAAGTTTGCAAAAAGTTTATTTCACTCAATTGATCAAAATAAAAAACATTTAGGGTTAATTCATAGCGACTTGTGAGAGTTGAAATTTGCACCAACAAAAGACGAAAAAAGTATTTTATTATTTTTATTGATGATTGTACAAGATCATGTTATGTGTATAATTATCTTAAGATTGTTAGGTGCAAGAATCGACCTGATAACTAATCAATATCACCGATCTAATTGGCCAGGTCGGTGAATATTAGGTGGGAGGTTTTCCGTTCAGTAGAACGTTTCTTAATTACATAACCACCTTTCAATTAACTTTCTTAGTTAAACACCAATTAGACTAGTATTAGTCAGTCTCAATATACAGTAATATTTATGCTTATAAATATTACTGTATACTGAGACTGACTAATACTAATCTAATTGGTGTTTAACTAAGAAAGTTAATTGAAAAGTGGTTCTGTAATTAAGGAACGTTCTACTGAATGGAAAACCTCCCACCTGATATTCACCGAACTCGCCAATTAGATCGGTGATATTGATTAGTTGTCAGATCAATTCTTGCACCTAACAGACTCTAATGCTTGTTTCAAAACTATAAAACTAGTCTTCTATTGCATGTGGGTCTTATGAACTTGGAGAGATCCCAAAAGCTCCTCTATTGAGATGTCCAAATTATTTGACTCTTCAATTGTTGCCTCCATGTGCTCGAACTTTGATGTGAGGAATCAGAGCAATTTTTCTATCACTCAGATGTCCCCCTATCTTCTCTTCATTTTCCTTCATTTTATTCACAATTAGAAGTAATCGTGAATAATAATCGGATATCTTTTTCTTCATCTTTCATTTGAGCAACTTCAAGAACGCCCCTCAAAGTTTGGAGGCGAATTCGCTTCACCCGCTCAACTCCTTTGTAGATAGTAAGGATTTCCTATATTTTCTTGCTCATCGTTGCATCTGCAACTCTCCCAAAGGTAGATCTTCTAATCCTTGATAGAATAGAAAATGAACTTCGCTATCCTTCTTTCTTTACTCTCTAAGAGCCTTCTTCTCTTCGAAGGTGTAGGCGGTGTCTACCTCCGGTCTGGGTTTCATGAACCCATCAATGGTTAGCTCCCGCAACTCTTGAGAACCAAATAGGGCTTTTATTTGAATTGACCAACTCTGATAGTTATCCCTCGATAACTTAGGTATTTGTGCATTTGCGAGATTATTGGTGGAGGCCATGAGGAGAAGAGAAAATGAAAGAAAAGATTTAACTGGTTCTGATACCAAGTGTTGTATACTAATTTACGAACTGATATACTATAATTTAAATTTTTTAAGTGGAGAATAGATCTAATTCAATTTTTCTTCCTTATTTGCATGAAAAACAAAGAGTACGCTAATCTTTTATAGGCTTCAAAGAAAAAAAAACTTATAAAAATATCAACTATCTACAATTTTTTTTTGAGAAAAAACCGTGAGGCCCAAAGACCTCCGGCGTTCCATTAATAAGTGCACCAACCATCCACATTGATTTCTACTTTAATGTCATAAACAAATGACAATAAACCAATGCATATATGACTCTTCAATTTTTTTTAATTTATGATGATTCTTTCATTTTCTAATGAAGATGACTCTTTCAATTTCACAATTTATGATGACCTTTTCAATTCACAATTTATGATGATTTTTCTACTTTTTTACTAATGCCATAAATCACATTTTATAATGACTTTTTCACTTCTCCGTTAATGTCATAAATCACATTCATTTTGATTTGATATTTCAACAAATATACCACAACTTGAGCTTAAAAGATTGCCAACATATCCAAATTATTCTCATTGATCTATTTTGTTGACAACTCATAGATCTTAACATGTCTTTATCCAAATTCTGACTTCAACATTAGCCTAATTGTTTCCTTTTGTGACAGAAAACTGCAGCAAAGCTGGAAATGAGTGGAAAAGAGGATGAAGCTGTGGAGATGCTGCAAAAAGCATGCGAGGATGCAGAAAGAGACGGGAAGACGCATGAAGCCTATGAACTTGAAATGTTGCTGGTGGAGATGCTAATCTACAAGGTACAACATTTTCGATTTCATCTGTTCAAGCTAAATTCTCTGCAATAGTTGTACAATTAAACTTGATAAAATGTCAGTGCAAAATGATATTGATTATTTTGGTGACTAGTACCTAGAATGAAGAGAACTTAGAATCACTATGCTGATAAATATGTTACTCGCCAAGATTTTGATAGCACAGACTTTGGTTACTAGGTCTAAAATTACATCACTAAGATGCTGAATCAGTTAGAATTTTCAAGCTACATGACCCTCACAGAATATTCACTAAATTTTGCTCCATTTTTTTCTGCAAGGGAAACTACCAAGATGCACAGAAATGCAAGTGCTTGAATGATAAGGAGATATCAGATGCTAGAGGTCCTCTCTATCAGGTGAATTTCTCGCATTAAAGCTCTTTCCTTGAGCATCAATCATTTAGCATATAGAGTTCTGGTGCAGGCAGTGATCCATTCGATGGAAGGCAACACAAACCGAGCTAAAGAATGCTACAAAAAGTTCCAAGACATTCGAAGCCGATTCCACAGGCCTGATGCTGTCAAAGAGGGATCACCACTCTACGGCGTGGTGAATGATTTCATGGTTTTCGAGAAAATTGTCAGGAATTTGAAAAGAGAGATCGAACACGCTCACAAGATGAAACAAGCGTATAAGGCTAAATGACAAGGGAATAAGTGAGATCAAAGAAGTTATTTTATTTGCGCATAGTTTTCTTTTTCTTTTCCTTTCTTTTAATCCACATTATCTTTCTTGACAGATGAGAATTATAATGTGTATGATATTCTCTGATGAATCAGATTTTCTTTTCTTTTTCCCTTAATCGATTCAATCAAATCATTTATTTTGTGGTTATGCATGGGTTTTTTTTCCTTACTAAATCATGGACATGCCTCTTATTAAAACTATAATCAACTTTTTGAAATTAGAAGTTCTTCATGACTAGGAAAAAGTTCTGTCAATCCTTCACATAGAATGTGCTTATTAATCAAACATTCATTGCATTTCTCTTCAATTTTCTCTTCATCTTCATCTCTACTTTCTTCTTTTTTCCCTTTCTTTTAAATGAGTTCCCTAAACTTTACAGATCTTACAATTGAAAGTCTAATGAAACCAAATCATCATAAGAAATATAAAACTGCATGGCCATGATTAGGGATAAAGCAAAACTGTAACATTTTCTTTAAAGATTTGAGCAATATGAATCATTAACCTAAAAAAGAATGGGTTGGCCTCTTTCAGAGGGGCTCACATTACAATAACCTAAGAACAAATGGCCATTTGGCAATTCAAGTTGAATTTTCTCTCACTTTGTTCAATTTCTCCTCCCCTAGCCTTTACTTGTGTTGCGGTTAAGTGCCCTTCAAGTTTTTTGGCCCACTGTTTCTCTCTCATCACGAGCATCTTGTGCTCTTTTGTGTCTCTCTGTCCAAAAAGGGAGGAAAAAAGGGAACCAGACTCAATCACTAGTACTTTCTTCACTCCACATCTTTTGAAGGTAACTCTCACAGCTGCTTCCTTTGATGTCCCTTGATGAAGCTCTTCTGGTCTTCTTCTGCTGCTGCATTTTCAACATAGGCCCGTCTCCTTCTCGTTTGAGATTGTGCCTGTACTCTATCGCGATCTGCTCGAAAACCTCCACCTCGAACATGTTGATCTTGATCTTGGGGTTCATTAGATCCCTCACATAGGCAAAAGCCAGCTGGTCTCTTGGGTTGAAAGCCTCCAGTTCATTGAAGAGGAGGCAAGAAAACAGATTGTTAGCAGTGCCATGCCTTCTTGCTATAAGTGCAGTGTCTGGCACATCTGCAACCATGAACCAATACAGATTCATCAGCATTCTATGTGTTCTTCAAGATAACTCAACACAAATAACTGAAAGAAAAGAAATCTGACGAAAATGTCAAGATCTGCTTGGATTTGCTAGGTTGTCAGATTTATTTCCCTTCTAACTGCGCTGACAAAATTAAGTATGACAACTATGTGTTTCGGCTAGTTATTATGCAATTTGAGTTCATATAGGCAATAAGCAACTTAATTATTAAGCTTTCAAAAGAATAAAGAGGTTTCCCATATGAAATTGGATTTTGTTTCAATTGCATAGACATAGCCCAGGGACAATACAAATGTGTGCATGAAGGTTGTGATTTATAAAGCACCTGTTGTGTATGGGAGCTTGCTAGGTGACCAGGGCTCCAGCCCGTTTTCGCAGTAAATCTCCATTTGCACCCTCAGAGACTCCACATCTCCCCATTTCTTCCATCTCGCTGTCGCCATTGCCTCTTCCATGGTGTGCACATTGAAAGGGTGCTTCGATATAGCCATGTCGACATCTTTTGCTACAACTAGTGAATGCAGCAGCAGCAATGGATCCACCGTAAGCTGAATTTTCGCGTCAATCCATATGCTGAACTTAGAATTAGGAAAGAGCCTATGAATTAGATGTTTGGGGACTACACCGTTCATTGCAGGATTGTCGTAAGGGAGTTCACGGCTATGAAGTTTGATTACTCTCCATGCCCCAATCTTCTTCTCTTCCCTTTCTTTGTCAGCGAGAATGTTGTGACGGTTGAGGCCTCTTAGAGTGGACTCGTCAATGAACATGAAGAAGCAGACGGTTTCGAGTGTTTTGGCTCCTAATCCTTTCGGCTGCCTGATTTTGTCATGGTCGCCGAAGACTGCTGATGCCACCACAACTCCACTGCACCTCTCCATTGCCAACCTGTCTGGATTCAGGATCATATGAACATGAAGAAGGAAAACATGACTATGCTATTGTTCTTCATTATTGTTATCTTCATGTCTTCCCACAAAAACTCCGTCTATTTTCCAGAAAAATAAGTAATAAATAAATAAAATGAATCCCCTTTTTTCAAGAAAAAGAAGAAACAATGTTGCAATACCTAATTTTCTGGAAATTAATTGACTGGCAAGTTCTTTATCCATTGAAAACCAATTAAAACATTCCTTTGAACACTTGGCCTTTATATCTTCTGCACTCCTAACATTTTTTTTTTTTTTTTTTTGAAATCTTTTAATTGTTCGCGGTGGAGTGTTTTCACTACATCATTTAGCTCCAAAAGAAAAAAAAATGAAAAAATTCCAGATTGAGGGAAAGTAAAGATTCAATCTTTATAAAGAAAATATTGAAGTTCCCTCAGAATTGAGATGATGATGGGTCACTCTGATTTTATTTATCAATTAACAATAACGGGAAAAAAAAAACGTAACAAAACAAGAATCTATTGCTTCAAACTACTGAAAAAAACCCAAACGTAATCTCAAAAATTCTAAAAGCTGCAACAATTGTTAACAAAAAGATCAAACACATTATTGATATTATATTAGGAAAAGAAGAAAATAAAAACAAACCAGATTCTCTGACAGGAAATCCTCTCAGGAATCCACAAGGGATTTCAGCCGAACCATCTCCATCACCGAAATACGATCTCCTCTCCCTGGCAGAAAAATTGCCTGCAAAGCTCTCTCCTCTCCCTCCCAAATACCTCAAAACAGAGGAATTCGACACCGAACCACTACTACAAATATTATGGATCTCCTCAAAACCCGTCTTGTACGCTGATCAACCCATCAAAAGCCCACATGTGAGAGACCATAATTTAACAAAAACAAGTGCAGAATTGAGAAGATTTTTTTGGTACCTGGGAAGGAACAGGGAGGTGCAAGATGACCGAGTTGTCGCGAGTGCGTGCTTGTGCTCCCCATAGGATCTTGGGTAGTTGAAGAGCTTGGAGGAGGGGAGAATGGGAGGGGATTGAAAGAGGCAGGCAGATTGAGAGGAGGAGACATAGATTGATAAGGGGAGGGTTGTGAGGAGGAAGAGGAGAGAGAGGCAGAGGATTTTGGATTGGAAGAGGAGAGGGGTGCTCACACTGAGACATCCCAGTCTCATTTTTCCTTTTTCTTTTTTGGTTTGGTGGTTATTTTGTCAGGAAATCTCTCTCTCCCCGCTCTTGTTTCTTGGATAGCGTGCCACACTTTTGAGGGGAATGGAAGGTTCAGGGAATAGAATACAGTAATTCGGTAGTTTGAACTTTTATTTTTAGGGAGTGGATGGGTTAGTCTTGGGGTTGGCAGATCCGAGGAGGATTTTGATTGTGCATGGATCAGGGTTTTGTTGAGTCCAAAATCAACCAAAGAGCACAAACTCTAGATCACAAATAACACGAGAGAGATCGAGATTTACGAGGTTCAGCAAGATACCTACATCTCAGAGCAGAAGAGAGAGATCTATTAAAGATATACACAAGATTACAAGAGGATTACACTCACCAGATCTATGAACCGACTGGCCGGTCGATCTCCGGTTGATCACGCAGGACTTTCACCCAACTAGGTTCCTCTTGCTCGTGCTACATCGGTCGACCGATTTCAATTCTTGTGCATGTCGGTCGATCGTATAGTCGACCGAACTTCTGATATAGAGTTAAAAAAAATTCTATCCAACTGTTCTTCCCCCCCACCCCCCATTATCGTCAGTTTGTGGAGACTCACTGTGATTCACATGTGCAGTAAAAGGTCAAATAGAGCTTGTAGAGCCAATTATTTCTTTTCTTTTTTTCCTTTTTGCAGAAGCTCCTTATGAGAAGTTCTTTTCTCTGCAACATATAGCTATTTTTTTTCTAGTCATTGAAATTTCTTTGTGTGTTATAATCTTCTTCCTTAAAACACGACATTTATAGAGAATTTATATGATATCTTATCGACGTGAGTATCTAAAAACTTGAGAACAAAGAGATACCAAAGCATTTCATGAGAACGACTGTTGACATAAGATCATCTCTAGTTGCAATATTAGAATGAGTTCTGATTAATTAACTTCCTAACTCATTAATTATAGTAGAGAGATTGCCCTACCTCAAGAGTGTAGTATGCACAAACCATACATTTTCGCACTGAAGTTCTATTCAAGTCCACAAATCTCAAAAGCCTCGTTCCCATGAAACACTAATAGTACGGAAGATGAGCCATATTTTTTCTTTTTAACTAAAAATTCCTTTTTTTTTACCCCGTTGCATGTACGTGTTTCTATAACCAAAACAAGCTGACTCACTTGCTTCTCTCTAAGGTATAGAAACAAGCGAACTAAAAATGAACACACACACACACACACACACTTTTTCTTTCTTTCTTTCTTTTTTTTTTTTTTTTTTTTTTTTTTTGGCCTCTTAAGACTTGGTCACTGTAGTTAATGAGGCAGTTAGGGGTGACATGTGTGAGATGTTCCTTTCCAGCAGGGAGAATTTGTTGCCTTCACAAGACTTGGCTTTTGGACTGTCTGGTTGGTGAGAGGTCATAAAACACAACTTAGCCAAAAAAATACTCTTTCATTTTCGTCAAGAACTGTTTGGTAAGAGAATGTAGAGAGAGAGAGAGGGAGAGGGAGAGGAAGCCAATGAAATTTTTAGAATCATCTTCACAAGGAGAAAGCAAATGAGACAACACAATAAAATTAATACATCACCTAAACTAGTAATTTTAAAATGTAAGCAACCAACCAAATCTTTTATAAATTAAATTAACATTGGTTTTCAGAATTATTTCAATCAACCCAATCACTGACCCACTTAAGTTGGCTCTTGTTCATAAATTAGATCGTGATTCAATCCATTTCTCAAGTTTTTTGCCCCCTAAATTTTTTCATTTTTTCCCCACAATTTTCCATCTTTCTCCTACCTCTGAACTAAAATTGAGAATGGGCCTGGGTCCATCTTATGGGCCAAACTAAATTGGATTCCGGAGAACCAGCCCATTTTTTTGGGCTTTTAGGCCTTCGTTGTCTTAGAAACCCATTGATAATATCCACTCAATGGAAGGTACAATGTAGAAATTGGGCCAAGCTCTCGGGTGCATATTC
>JAVJIF010026265.1:0-53440 GCA_038442645.1 Agave tequilana
TGAGATGGCCTCTAATAGAACTTTGAAGTAGAACGGGTATTCATACGGCCAACTCAAAGAACTGCTAAAATTAAGCCTTTTGTGCCCTTTACCAACGTACATATCAACGGTGTCCAGCATTTTGCACATTAAATTCTTGCAGGATCGAAAAAAACTTGCCCTCACCAGTTGTACATTTCCTACTAAAAGCATCTTGCATGAAGAATATGCACTTGGAGTTGGTGATACAAAATATATCATTTACAATTAAGCATAACAGTCGGTTGCATTCATACACTTGTTTCAACTTGTACAACTGTTTGAGGTCTCCTTTATACAAGGAACACAAGAATAGTGGTATTAACAAGAAGACAGAATTGCTATTGCAGGAACCTAGCACCACTCCAACTCGAGAAAGAGTGCAACTAACATATCAACATAATTGCATCCTCTATCTCTTGCGAGGGACTGAGTTATTTCACAATTAAGCCACTTCAGGGTTTCATGGCCCACAAGTAGCCAGCATGTTAAGATTTGTTCCATTCCATGCTACATTCAGACAGGTTACAAATTTCCAAATAAAACAGCTCACATATTACAAAAAGCATTCAATGTTATCACCTTCATTGGCCATTTTAAAAAAGGTTAAGCTCTTGAGAGTCCACACAAACAAGATAATTGTTGGAATTTCTGTTTAACAAGAATCAATCTGACAACTAATCAAGATCACTGATATATCAACAATCTAATTGGCCAGGTCGGCAAATATCAGGTGGGAGGTTTTCCGTTCAATAGAACGTTCCTTAATTTAAGAACCACCTTTCAATTTCCTTCCTGGTTAAAGCACCAATTAGACTGAATCTAAGTCAGTCTCGATATACTGCATGGTTCAAAGACTCGGCCGAGTCGGAGACGAGTCGGCCGAGTCGTATCCGTCTCGGCCCTCTCCGAGACGAGTCCGAGTCACGAGTCGGTCAGCTTAACTCAGAGGAGGCAAACTCGGCCGAGAATCAGAGTTGACTCGGTCGACTCGGCATTATGATGATGATTTGTGCCTCATCGCAATTCAATGTGAAAATAACTACATTAGCATGTATTTATGAATGTAGTTTGTGTAATTTACTCTATTGTGTATGTATTTTGATATGCTTCTACCGACGACGCGTGTATTATACTTTCGCTTATGTTTAGTATGCTAGGTGATATATTTGGACATGTGATACATGAATGTGGGTATCTACATTTTTTTAAAATTGTCGTGATTTTTTCAGAATTTTTGAGCTTTTCTATAGCGTTTTGCGCGTATCGCCCGATACCGATCCGAGTCGCCGAGACCGATCCGTCTCAGTGCCCGCCGAGCCGGCGGCCGAGACCGCGACTGTGAACCATGATATACTGTAAAGTATATCCCCTGTATAAAGGATTTAATCCACTTATACAGTATTTAGAGTGAAGTACGCTTAGAGCGAATCTCCTTAAGACAATAATTACGTCCCCCGCACCGGTGCTAACGGGATAATGGACGCTGGTCTCCCAAGATACAACACTCTTTCACGGTATTGGATAGCACTACCAAATCACCGTACGGTCGAACCGTAGTCAACCAGTACCTTCACAGGATCGTTGAAGCAGCGGTACAAGGACACAATTTCAAAACGAATATTTGCCTCTACTCTCTGGAGGAGCACCCACTGTTGAGGATGAGGAAGGTTGAAAAAATTTTTCTTCAGAAGTACCAGATTCAGACAACAATTCTTATAAAAGAATCTATTGAATTTTCTGATTCCTCTTTCAGAACAATTTTGCAGAATCTCGTTGGAAGTCGCTTCGGAAACCGAGTTACGAATTTCCCACTTCACGCTGGAAGTCGCTTCAGAACTTCACCGTCAGTTCAGAATGCAGAGCTTCAGAACTCAGATAGAGAGATTGTTGTTGGTGTGTTTCAATTGAGAGTTTGGAGTGCTTTATATAGCACTCCAGGAGGGGCCAACAGGTTCGAACCCAAACCAAAGGCTGCAACCTTTGGCCCAGCAGCCGTGTCTGTTGGCAGCCAACAGTCGCAACTGTTGGCAGTCCAACTGACGCGGAGCGGTCTGTTGGTGGGCGGAGCGGGTCCGGTCTGGTTCGGGTAGCGGAGCGGAGCGGGTCTGGTTCGGATCATACCTTGAGACCTGATTCAAAAAGAACCAGGCCAGGTAGGGAACCCGAACCCGAACCCAGACCCAGACCCGAGCCCGAGCCCGAGCCCGGGCCGGTACGGCGGCGCGCGCATGCCTGCATATGCGGGCATAGTTCCCTCCTTTTCGCGCGCGAAAACTCCAAGTACCCAAGGGCACGCCCTTTGTTCTCAATTTTCTCTATTTATACACCACAAAACTTCCATCCCCTGGCCAATGTGGGACTAAATGCTTTTAGCTACCTTTAGTCCCGTTTTGGCTTTGAATTAGGCAATCTTTAGACTTGAATATCTCATTCATTCGAAGTCGGAATTGAACATGTGAATATACCACGTTCATCCTCAATGGAAGGAGAACACACTCCAACCATCATCCAGTTGATTCGATCAACGGATCTCGCCATAATCAGCTCAAAGATTCGCTTTCATATTCTTCAATTCCAACAATCCCCCACAATGAATGGAGATTCAAGGAAATGACACACAAAGAGACTGACTCTATGTGAAAAGTACTTGAGAAAAGAAACTGCATAAGGATAGGTGAACTAGGTCTTGAACCTTCCATAGCGAAATCTTTATCGGACTTACTGGCTAATCAGTGAACTAGGTCTTGAACTGTTAGCCGTTAGTGTAAGCCAAGTCAACAAGCTTCACACAGTGACTTTTCAAATTAACTTTGGTTCTCGGTTGTGTCCTTTTGGCCCTGGACATTCTTGGTTTCAGAGAGTATCTTTAGGGAATAACAGCCTCCATAGAAATTCCCAAAGAGCCGACCCAACTCTATACTCACATAGGTGATGGACCTATTAAGAGTAGTCTACTCTACTCCACTTGTTTAGTAACAAGATATAGGCATCATTAAAAGCGTTAAGCTTATCCTTAATCCACTTGTAGAAAAGCACTTATGTGCACCTTAGGAATGGATTGGAGTCAAGCTCCCAAGTGCTTACTTGCTGAGTCAATCATAATAGTTTTTCCTCTTGAACTTAGTCCGTGGGATCTCCAGTCGCTAAGTGAGGTTTCCATTAAGCTGACTCGGTAAGGTAGGCTTTTAGACCCATTCCCCTCGATGCGCAATTTATACGCTCTCCACTTAAACTTTTAGTAAGCGGATCCGCTAAATTATCCTTTGACGATACAAAGTCAATAGAGATAATTCCATTTGAGAGCAACTGCTTCACGGTATTATGTCTACGACGAATATGTCTAAACTTACCGTTGTATATAACATTTTGTGCCCTAGATATAACTGCTTGATTATCGCAGTGTATACATATAGCGGGCACTGGCTTTTGCCATAATGGTATATCTTCTAAGAATTGTCGAAGCCATTCTACTTCTTCTCCAGCCTTATCTAAGGCTATGAATTCTGATTCCATAGTGGAATGGGCAATACATGTTTGCTTAGAAGACTTCCATGATACCGCTGCTCCTGCTAGAGTAAATACGTATCCGCTAGTTGATTTTGATTCCTCAGAATCTGCAATCCAATTAGCATCACTGTATCCTTCCAGTACGGGTGGATACTGTCCATATTTCAAGGCATATTCCTTGGTATGTGATACGTAACCCAATACTCGTAGTAGAGCGGTCCAATGTAGATCACTAGGATTACTAGTGTATCTACTTAACTTGCTTACGGCGTAAGCAATATCGGGTCTAGTGCAATTCATTAAATACATTAGACTTCCGATAATCTGAGAATACTCAACTGGCGTATTCCAGTTCCTGTATTCATATGAAGGTGGATGTGTGGGAGAAAAGGATTTGTATTTTCCTTTATCCCATGACCCTTGAATCTTTCTATCATCTTATCCACATAGTGAGATTGAGATAAACTGATTCCGTCTGGTGTTCTGGTAATTTTAATTTCTAAAATTACATCAGCACCCCCAGATCCTTCATGTCAAAACTGTGGATAACATTCTTTTAGTGGACTTAATAATTTCAATATTAGTCCCAAGTATCAACATGTCGTCTACATAAAGACAAACAATGATACATGCGTTTCCAACTGTTTTCGTGTAAACACACTTATCGCATTCATTGATAGTGAATCCATCTTTGATCATGACACTATCAAATTTCTCATGCCATTGTTTTGGAGCCTGCTTTAAACCGTATAAGGATTTTACCAATTTACACACCTTGTGTTCTGGGCCCTTGACTTTAATCCTTCAGGTTGCTCCATATATATCTCTTCATTTAATTCACCATTTAAGAATGCAGTCTTGACATCCATTTGATGGATATCTAAGTTATGCAATACTGCTATTGCAATCAACATCCGAATGGACGTTATTCTTGTTACTGGTGAATAAGTATCGAAGTAGTCAAGTCTCTTTTTTGTCGATAACCCTTGGCTACTAATCTAGCCTTGTACTTAACGATAGATCCATCGAGTTTAATTTTCGTTTAAAAATCCACTTACACCCAATTGGTTTACTGCCAGGAGGCAAGTTTACCAATTCCCAGTATGATTACTTAGTATGGATTCTATTTCGCTATTTATAACTTCTTTCCACATTTGTGCTTCTGGGGTTGACATAGCCTCTTTAAATGTTTGAGGCTCGCTCTCAATAGCGTATGCTATGAAATCTGGACCAAAAGATTTTGAGATTCTAGATCTCTGACTTCTTCTTGGTTCAGTTTCCGCATTAACAGTCGGCCTCAGAACTTTCGTCCCTGAACGCCATCTCGTGTGTTCTTTTCCCAGAAGTCTTATCTTTTTCCCTTTTATATGGAAAAATATCTTCAAAAGAACACAGCATCTCTAGATTCGATAATCATGTTTACATGAATATATGGTATTTTGATTTATGAACCAGAAATCTGTAGGCACTACTATTCAAGGCATAGCCTATGAATATGCAGTCCATAGTTTTTGCTCCCAACTTAGTCTTTTTAGGTAATGGTGCTAGCACCTTTGCTGGGCACCCCACATTTTGAGGTAATGGTAGGAAGGTGTCCTTCCATACCATAACTCGAATGGTATAAAACCAAGTTTCTTGTGGGGTACTCTATTTAGAATATAATTTGCAGTTAATAGAGCTTCCCCCCACAAGTTCTGCGGAGCTCCAGAACTTACGAGCATTGAATTAACCATCTCCTTCAAAGTTCTGTTCTTCCGTTCAGCAATTCCATTCTGCTGAGGAGTGTATGGTGCTGTAGTTTGATGGATTATACCAAAATTAGCACATAACTCATTAAAATCATTTGATTCATATTCTCCGCCTCTATCGGATTTTAGAATCTTGATTTTCTTTTTAAGTTGATTCTCAACTTCGGCCTTATATGTTATAAATATATTTATTGCCTCATCCTTACTGTTTAAAAGATACACATAACAGTATCTTGTACAGTCATCGATAAAAGTAATAAAATACTTTTTACCGCCTCTAATTGGCATAAATTTCAAGTCACACAGATCGCTATGAATTAACCCTAAAGGTTCTGTATTTCGATCAATTGAGTGAAAGAATTTTCCGCCAACTTGGCCTCAACACAAATCTCACACTTGCGAATTTCTTCCAAGTTGAGTTTAGGAATATATCCCAGATTAGACAAGTTCTTTAATGACTTGTAATTTACATGCCCTAATCTAGCATGCCCACAAAATAGGAGACTCAAGCAAATAAACAGAAGAATTTCCTTTATTTATAAGCTTCGGGTACAAATACACAGACTTTTTATTTATCACTGCAACATTGGCTTTAAAAAGTCCATCAACAAGATAACCCTTTCCCACATACATCCCTCCCTTAGTAAGTACAAATTTATCTGATTCAAATACCATTCTAAATCCTTTCTTACTAAGTATTGATCCGGAGATCAAATTCTTGCGGATGTCTGGAACATGAAGCACATCGTTAAGAGTAAGCTCTTTTCCCAATGACCACCTCCTCACCGCGCCATTTCTTCAAACAGGTGGCATAATCTTTAGACTTGAATATCTCATTCATTCGAAGTCGGAATTGAACATGTGAATATACCACGTTCATCCTCAATGGAAGGAGAACACACTCCAACCATCATCCAGTTGATTCGATCAACGGATCTCGCCATAATTCAGCTCAAAGATTCGCTTTCATATTCTTCAATTCCAACAATAATTAAAATCCTGTTTATGGAATCAGCAACATAAGACATGTGCAGTCACTTCAAACCTAAAACAAACAAGTGTCTCCCAATAAGAAGGAATCCTAATTTTCCTCTGGTGATTACCACAAGCTACAGGCCGAAGAATGTTCAAATTCTTAAAAGGGAAAAAAATTAAGAAGAATACTCAAATTCTTACAAAAATACAACGCAATAAATAGATATACTCCCATATCATAGCATTTTATCTTCCAGTTCTGTTAGCACATTCAAAAATATGAAACAAACTCAAGAATAAAAAAACATACCTTGGTACCAAAGGGACCAACCGGTGCATCCATATCAAACCTTTTCCTTCCCTAGAAAAATCAAGGCAAAATCAATCCAAATAGAGACAAGAAAAGTCAAACAAAATAGAAAAAAAAATTGAAAAAAAAGCAAAGAAGTAAAAGAAAGAAAACCTCGAGCTCAGCCTCGAGCTCCTGGCGCTCGAGTCCAGTGGCGATCGGCATCACATCCTCCACCTTCTTCTTCAACGATCCCTTATCTAATCCAAAAACAACAAGAAAAAAAAATTCAGATCGAATCGAATCGAGCTCAAGCCTGATCCAGATCGAAGGACCAGCAGCTCACGAGATTCCGTGGAGAAAAGGCGGGCAGATGAGGCGAGGAGCACGCGATTGCTTAGGGTTTCGCCGTTGGGTGAGGGCGGAGGCGATAGAGGGAGCGAGATCGCCATGGGGAGAGGCTCTGGAGATGGGACCTAGCTCTCCGCCACATCGTCGACGAGATCGTGATAAATTCTCAGGTCGCCGCCGCCTCACTCTCTGTGTCTTTTTTCGTCTTAGTTTTTTTTTCCCTCTCCTCCTCTTCGAACACTATATATCGCTCTCTGGATCGAGAAATGGGAGCCCGCTTGATCCGACCCGCTGGGGGGGACAATTTATAGCAGCACGTGCCAAGTCTCCCACGCGTTGCGCTGAGATTCGTGCATGATTGATCGATTTAACCTCTTAAACTTATGGGATAATTTCACAAAAATTCCCTAAACTTTCTGCATATTTTTAAAATTATTACCCATACAATTTTAATTCCCCCAAAATACTTTCATTTTTTTTTTTACTTTGAGACTCGTGTTAACAACAGACGACGTGCAATGACCAGAGTGCCTTCAGTTACTTTTACCTCTCGTGAGGAGCCGGGGCAGTCAATTTATTGATGTGAAAAGTACCGTTGACTACCTCAGGTGCAAAGTATCATTAAATGCCTCGCCGACCTCTGGCATAACGACCTCTCCTCCCTCCACGGTCGTCGTTGCGTTCTTCGGGACGAAATCTTTCTTCTTTTTGCCCTTAACCTTCTTCTTCTTCCTGGCATTGAGCCCGTCTGGTAATCCCCAATCTTGATGACCGAATAAGTCCAATTGGGCGACCTCGACAGCTCGAATTAGCAATAATCTTTGTAGAATCCAACTCGTTTGGTGTCCTTGGGCTGGAATCGCCGTCACGTTGTAGGTCATGGCGTTACCGGCGCCGAGGGGCTTTGCCAAACTTGTAGAAGTGGATGTCGTGGAACTGCTCGATTGCTTGGCGCATCATGGGGTGGAAGACCAAGGGGAGCCTGCAGTCAATGGGTCCTCGGGTTGTAGTTGTAGTAGTTGCCTTATTCGCGGCCGCCTCGGGATCGGAGACAATGGGGTCTGCAACCGCTTTGTCGCGATTGTCGGTGGATGATGATGGATGTGATGATGATGAATCGGTGGTGATGATGAGTGTTGGCCTAAAGGCCTATCACTCTGGTTTTGATGATGATCAACTCATGTAGTTATAGTACTAATGATCTTGTGCTTAATTAGTCTCAGATTTATTATCAAGATCTTAGTTGGTGTTAGCTTCAACAAAGGATTTAAAGTCAAGTTTGAAGCTAACACGATTTGATTCAAAGAGCTTGTGCATCAAGACCATATCAAGTACTCAAGAGAAGTCAAGCTCGTTGGATCATGTTTGGACCAAGTCGAGAAGATGAGAAGACTTCAAGTGAAGACCTTCATGATCAAGACTTGTATCTAGGTTTGTTTTACTAAGATTTTGTTTTAGACTAAAATGTAAAGGATAGAATAGTTGGTGGATTGCTCAAGTATACCATATATACACACACACTCTTAATTTAGATGTGTTTTTATAAAAGAATTTTTATTTTAGAAAAATACAAAAGAGTTTTCTTTTTGAAAAATACCGGTTTGATTTTTGAAATTCAAAGTATATATATTTTAACCAAAACAATGTTTAGTGTTTATTGTTAAAAACATAGATATTTCACCATGTATGTGTAGTGGATCATATCCATACACTCTATGCTTTAAAAGAGTTTAAGATATCTTATTTTTGTATTTGGAGAAGTTTTGTAAAAATCTATTTGGAAAAATACAGATTTTGTTTTTAGCTAAAATTTTTAAGTTACAAAAATAGTTCAAATTGTTTGTAACATGTCTTGATTTTACTCAAACATGTTTGATTATCAAAGTATAATACTGAACCTATTTTTGTAGATTTTTAGAGATTTTATGGGATTTAATTTAAAATAAAAAACCCAAGTTTTATTTCCTATATATAGCCTGTCAGGCTCTGGCGGTCGACCGATCGGTCGACCGGACCAGGAGCCGGTCGACCGGAACGGTCGACCGACGTGCACAGAAGTGCACAGGATGGGCCGGTCGACCGCACGATCGATCGCCAGAGAGTATATGCTCTCTGAAAATGGCCCCGGTCGACCGGGCTGTAACCCCCTGCTCCCCGGTGTACGTATCACAGTATCAGTACGCGATACGACGTAGAATGTTGATGTAACCTTTCTGGTCATCAGATTGAGCCGATGTCAGTTTCAAAAATCATTTTCTCATATTTGAGATTTTTCAAGATTTTCTGGAAATTTTCTGGATTATTTTGGAAAATCTCCGTAGTCGTGTCGACCGATACCGATAATCGGCTCTACGATTTTTCTTTCACAAACGGAGTAGAATTTTGAGAATCCGCTTTCACACATGCGCCTTAGAATCGTGTTATCGACGTTAGGGTATTTTTGGAGATTTTTCCGAATTTATCGAAAATCTGGCCAAACCGGTGTTGCCCGGTATCGGGAGACACTCCGGGATTTTAATTTGCAAACTGGATTGAATTTCTTCAAACCGTTTTCATCTTACGTCTCAGGATAATATTTCTTATTTTCTATAATCTTTGGGCACAGTTCGGAGCTGAGTGAATATGGGGCCAATATTATAATACTAAAATATTATTATTTTTTATCTTTTTCTTTTCCTTTCTTTTTCCCTCTTCTTCTCCCTTTCTCTGGAATCATCCCCCCATCGCCATAAAACCACCGCCTTCATTTAAAACCCTCTCCCCTTCTCCCTTCATTTAAACCCCTCCCCTTCTCCCTCTAAAACAAAAACACTCTCTCACTCTCTCTCCTCTCTCTCTCTCTCTTCTCTCTTCGCTCTCTCTCACACTCTTTTCTCTCTCTTAACCCCCATACCCTCTCCCTCTGTCTGTGCAGACATCCAAATAGGGGGGGGACCTGTTGCCAGCGGCCGCGCCCCGGCCGGTGGCCGGCCGCCACCGAGCCACCGCCACCCTCTCCTTCTTCTTCTTCTTCTTCTTTTCTTTCCTGTTCTTTCTTTGTTTCTCCTCTCTCCAACTCTCTTTCTCTCTCTCACCCTCTCTCTTGTACGCTTTTGCGCGGCCTGAACCGCCGCCGCCCCGCTGGCGGCCGGGACCGCCGCCGGCCAGCACCTGCTGGCCGGACTGTGCGCGGCCACAGCAGCAGCGCATGCTGCTGCTGCTGGCCTCCTATATGGGTTCACACCCATAAATGGGTGTGAACCCAATAACCCATTTGGGTTTAATTGCAACCCAAAACCCATTTGTTTACTAACCCAATAAACCCTCAATCCAACCCGTTAACCCGTTACCCATTTAACTTAAGTTAATGGGTTTGGGTTTGGATCTAAACCCGACCCGTTAACCCGTCAACCCGCATCCAAACTCATTAAAGGTAATTTTACAGAAAACCCCCTGTGACATTTCAGTAATTGCATTTGAATTATTTTTATTTGCATATTTAACCCATTTTGATTATTTTAGCGTTCGGGCGATATCGGGAGCACCCGGACTCCGATTTGGACGATTCTGGATCCGTTGCGATCGTGGGAAAGAGAGCTACCTTCCCGTGGCTAATTTGTGAGTGTTTTTATTTTATAAATTGTCTTGTTAGTATATTAATGGAACTTGGTTGCTTTATTGAAATAAAACATGATTACCGGTAAATCCCCGTTGTTCATATTTACTAAATTGTAAATAATATTAAAACACTGTAAGAAACATTGTACTTAGAATATGCCTGATAACTAAAAGACGTTGAGTGTGACACTAGATGTCTATTTAGGTCATGTTCATGTATCCGGGCCACTATTTCACCATATTCTTGGACACGCTATGACACCACACTGTCACTAGACATGCATGCTAGACACCGTTACTGTAATTCACAGGACATGGTATTACACGAGACACGGACTACTATTATTACATGTACTAGTGCTATGCATATATGTTACACGGATGATGGCTACACATCTATGTTCCACTAGGACACGGATAAGGACCTTTCATATTCTCGTTATCATCATTACACGGATACTGTAGTTCACTGTACATGATATTAGACACTGACCACTGTTATTACATGTACATGTTGCACAGATACTATGACACGTCACACTCTCTTATTTCGTATTCATGTCCCACCGATATATAAATGCTCCACTTCACGGATACTCGACAGCACTGCTACATATGCTTACCGCACAAGTGTACATGCATGTGTTGTTTCTTTCTTCTTGTCATATGGCTCACCGTGCATATACATGTATTATTGTTCCATTTTCTCCCGTATGATTGTTTCCTGTTACTGATATGGATATGTCCGTTACTGGACATGAGAGCTGTTGATATGCGATATGTGGAATCCCACATCTATTGTTCCCGTTTCCCGTTATATTGTTCCCGTTATATTGTTCCCGTTTCCCGTTATATTGTTCTATGCTATCAACAGAGCTCAGGTCCAGTTATCATGTTACCCGTATCAGGTACGATATTTGTTCTTGTTACATTGTATACTTGACATATCAGATCATAAAGCTAACTGGGGTATGGGGGAGACTCGATGGTTGATTAGATCTTATCGGGTGATGTACTGGATGAAAATCACCTAGAGGGGGGTGAATAGGTGATAATGCTAATCTAGTCAACTTAATGCGGAATTTAAAAACTAATTGCAATTACACAAGAATGCAAGCAACAAGTTATGCACACAACCAAGCCAAGCATATAAGTATGAATGAACAATATGAATTGATGCAAGGCACAAAGTAAAGAGAGAGAGTAAGAGCCAAGGATCAAGCGCAAACAACAAGATATGTTTCGAGGTTCGAGCACCCAGCTCTACATCCCCGCCTTCACCCAGAAGGATTTTAAGTCCACTAGCTTGTCCACAAAGGACTCCCACAAAGGGAACCTCCACCGAGGATTTGGGACAATAACAATTACATGGAGTACCCAACTCCTCTCCTTACAAACACAACCTCCTCCTTGAGGCACAACTCCAAGCCAACAACAATCACCTCACAACTTGAGGGATTAGCACAAACCAATACAAGGATCACCTCACAACTTGAGGGATACACCCAAAGGCACAAAGCCAAGAAAAGATTGGGTTTACAACTTGGTGGTCTAAACAACAACCACAAACAATCTCTTTCTCCCACACAAAGATCCTATAGAATAAGAAAGTAGATGTAGCTCAAGTGTGGAGAAAACCAATGGAATGGAAATCAAAATCACAAAGAAAATCCTTGGGAAAAACTGAAACCAAGATATAGAAGTTGAATCAAAAACTTTTCCCAAAAACCCTTTTCTTTGATCTTCCAAACCCTAGCAAAAACACCAAATAGATTGTTCAATTTAAAGCCCAAAAACTTCTTTTGAATGCTGTGAAAATACTAGAGAGTAAGGAAAAATTCGCACAAAAAATCTTATGGTAAACTGGCCATTAATGGGGTATTTATAGCCCCCCAAAAAATATAGCCGTTGGTAGCAGAAACTGCCAAAAATGCCCTACCGGTCGACCATGCGGTCGACCGGCCAACGATCACATTTTGACAGTTGCCAGCTACCGGTCGACCGCCCGGTCGACCAAAACAAACAGAAAGTTGCCTGCATACAGTCGGTCGCCCGTGCGGTCGACCGGACCATGTGGCAGCCAGCGTGCACGTATTCGTACACGTCGGTCGACTGATACGGTCGACCGGCTACTTGGTGCCGTCGACCGACCTAGCTGGCAGAGACTGTTCAGGTCAGCAAAAACATGTAATTTTTAATCCTAAAAATTCCCATTAAATCTCTAAAAATCTACAAAAATAGTTTTATCATTTTTCATTGAAATACAAACTTGTGTTAAAAGTTTAACACAAATCTCAAACGTTTTGAACTATTTTTGTGTTAAAGAAATTTTGTCAAAAACCGAAAACTGTATTTTCTAAAACTTGAATTTTGAATAGAAAATACATTTTGTCCAAAACTCATCCAAATACAAAAACATGATATTAAACAACATTTAGGCATGATGTATATGGATATAATCCTATATACATGAAACATATATATATCCATGTTTTTGACATTAATTCCAAAATATGTTTTGTTAAAAATACCAAAACATAAAACACATGAATAAGTGAGTCAAAACTAAGTTTTTCTAGGAAGTTAAGCATGCATGTATATAGAACAAATTTAATATACATTAAACCATGTAAACTTGTTTTGATCTATCTATTCATGAAAACCAAGATCGGTTAAACCAAAAACGGAAAAACCGAAAGCCAATATTCAAACATGAAACGTGTGTGTTGTGAACTTGAGCATATCATACTATTCTAATCTTTACAAATTTGGATCTAAACACAAACTAAACTAGGTACCAAAGTCTTCTTGTAGAGCGCAATCTCCAAGCCGACTCGATCCAAAACTCCTTGATCCACCGAGCAAGTGCTATATATGATCTTTGACGCTCGGGCTCTTGAATCAACATGTGAAAGCTTCCAAATCATCTTGTTGAAGCTAATCACCTACTAATAACTTGATTAATGATCTGAAACTAAAATCACAAGATTATTAGTACACATAACTCCATGAGTTAATCATCATCAAAACTAGAGTGGAAGGCCTTTGGGCCAACACTGGATCCATATTGTTCTCCCACTGCAGGGGACGGTAGTGCTACCTACCAATTGCTCCATGAGCTCCCGTTATTTGATTATTGTTCCCCTCTTAGCGGAGGGCCCTGGTCTCAGCAGCCAAGGGTTTGTTTAAGGCCGTGATCCCGGGTATGCACAGGATACACTTACCCGATAAGAGCTCCTCGACCATGGGTTTCCAATTAACATAATAAAACAGTATACACAATAGTGACGTCGGGAACACTTGTTATTTGGTCACTATCTCGTCTGGATAATGGTACCCGTAGGCCATGTCCGGATGGGTTCGACTAGAGTGCGGGCTCCAGTATGAACTGCCAGTGGTATGGGACACTGGAAGAGATTGATTAAAATACCAGGTGGCACTGATTGCTACTATTGTATAAATAACATAACTTGCCTGATCCATGTATTCTATTGTTTAGTTGTACATGTTCCTGTACCTGATCACTTCGCCGCTATCATGTTACCTGTATATGTTGTCACCTTATCTGTTTCATGCTATACATTCTGTGGTGGCATCCTACTCATGTACATGTATAATCTGCATTACATATATTCTGTCTCCTGTATTCCGTGCAGACATCATGACTGTATATGCACGACACCGTATTATGGGTATATTGCATATGCACATCTGCATGTTCACTTCTATCACGTCACCACTAGCATGTACAACATTAGTCATGATATAAACTGGACACGACTATAGGCATGACCTGATGATAACCGGCTAGGTAGTGATGGTATTAAAAGATAACATGTTTATATATTACTACTGCTTCGTATATGCGTATTATATGGTATCACTATTATCACATCTTGTATTATATATTATTTATCGTGCTTGTATTACTATTGTATCTATTACTGCCTCCTTCATTTTACCACTCACTAGGTCGCTTTCTGACGACCCTGGGTTTGCGTGCCCAGGTTGGAGGTCGAGTGATAGTATTGTTAGATAGTCTATTGTGCACATCGGAGACTCCTCATCGAGACCCTTCCTAGGTATCTTTGTGATTCATTGCTGTTATCTGATTTATCCCTGTTTTTCCTATCTATTATGATCACTAACCTCTTTCTGCAGGTATTCTTGTACTTATTTCTGGCTGGAATCCTTATAACTCTAGAGGTGATTTCCTGTACTGAGGCTTAACGTACGCGTGAGTGTGTTTTCACCTCACGTATGTACGTCGCCATAACGTCCCATATCCTTGGGATCAGGGCGTTACAGGGTGGTATCAGAGCTTAGGTTCACACCTGGTGTGGGTAACCACCTGGGTCAAGCCTCGAGCTCAGACCTACAGTACAAGCAGAGGCAGATTAAAGTTTGGGGATTCCAGCAACGAGTACAAGAATACCATGACCTTGACAATTCATTCCTTGACTCGTTTGTTTGCCTTCCTTCCTTCTAGTGGTCAACCAGAACATCTGATTTCCTTCTCATTTTCCTTGCATCGTCCTGCTTCCCATCTGTTAGGATTAGATCACTACCATACTTCTCCATCCCGAGTTCCTTATAGATAGCAGAGTGCGCAGCGGAAGTGTCGTGGACCCGTAATATGTACGCTTTGGGGTTGGCAATATTGTTCTCACACCTGATTTCAAAATTCGAGGACGAAATTTTTTTGTAAGGTGGAGAAATGTAACCCCCTGCTCCCCGGTGTACGTATCACAGTATCAGTACGCGATACGACGTAGAATGTTGATGTAACCTTTCTGGTCATCAGATTGAGCCGATGTCAGTTTCAAAAATCATTTTCTAATATTTGAGATTTTTCAAGATTTTCTGGAAATTTTCTGGATTATTTTGGAAAATCTCCGTAGTCGTGTCGACCGATACTGATAATCGGCTCTACGATTTTTCTTTCACAAATGGAGTAGAATTTTGAGAATCCGCTTTCACCATGTGCCTTAGAATCATGTTATCGACATTAGGGTATTTTGGAGATTTTTCCGAATTTATCGAAAATCTAGCCAAACCGGTGTTGCCCGGTATCAGTGAGACACTCCGGGATTTTTAATTTGCAAATCGGATTGAATTTCTTCAAACCGTTTTCATCTTACATCTCAGAATAATATTTCTTATTTTCTATAATTTTTGGGCACCGTTCGGAGCTGAGCGAATATGGGGCCAATATTATAATACTAAAATATTATTTTTTTATCTTTTTCTTTTCCTTTCTTTTTCTCTTCTTCTCCCTTTCTCTGGAATCACCCCCCCATCGCCATATAAAACCCACCGCCTCTTCTCTCTCCCTTCATTTAAAACCCTCTCCCCTTCTCCCTCTAAAACAAAAACACTCTCTCACTCTCTCTCCTCTCTCTCTCTCTCTTCTCTCTCTCTCTCTCTCACTCACTCTTTCTCTCTCTTAACCCCCATACCCTCTCCCTCTCTCTGTGCAGACACCCAAATAGGGGGGCGACCTGTTGCCAGCGGCCGCGCCCCCGGCCGGTGGCCGGCCGCCACCGCGCCACCAGCCGAGCCACCGCCACCCTCTTCTTCTTCTTCTTCTTTTCTTTCCTGTTCTTTTCTTTGTTTCTTCCTCTCTCCAACTCTCTTTCTCTCTCTCACCCTCTCTCTTGCACGCTTTTGCGCGGCCTGAACTGCCGCCGCCCCGCCGGCGGCCGGGACCGCCGCCGGCCAGCACCTGCTGGCCGGACTGTGCGCGGCCACAGCAGCAGCGCATGCTGCTGCTGCTGCCTCCTATATGGGTTCACACCCATAAATAGGTGTGAACCCAATAACCCATTTGGGTTTAATTGCAACCAAAACCCATTTGTTTACTAACCCAATAAACCCTCAATCCAACCCGTTACCCATTTAACTTAAGTTAATTGGGTTTGGGTTTGGATCTAAACCCGACCCGTTAACCCGTCAACCCGCATCCAAACCCATTAAAGGTAATTTTACAGAAAACCCCCTGTGACATTTCAGTAATTGCATTTGAATTATTTTTATTTGCATATTTAACCCATTTTGATTATTTTAGCGTTCGGGCGATATCGGGAGCACCCGGACTCCGATTTGGACGATTCTGGATCCGTTGCGATCGTGGGAAAGAGAGCTACCTTCCCGTAGCTAATTTGTGAGTGTTTTTATTTTATAAATTGTCTTGTTAGTATATTAATGGAACTTGGTTGCTTTATTGAAATAAAACATGATTACCGGTAAATCCCGTTGTTCATATTTACTAAATTGTAAACAATATTAAAACACTGTAAGAAACATTGTACTTAGAATACCCTGATAACTAAAAGACGTTGAGTGTGACACTAGATGTCTATTTAGGTCATGTTCATGTATCCGGGCCACTATTTCACCATATTCTTGGACACGCTATGACACCACACTGTCACTAGACATGCATGCTAGACACCGTTACTGTAATTCACAGGACATGGTATTACACGAGACACGGACTACTATTATTACATGTACTAGTGCTACGCATATATGTTACACGGATGATGGCTACACATCTATGTTCCACTAGGACACGGATAAGGACCTTTCATATTCTCGTTATCATCATTACACGGATACTGTAGTTCACTGTACATGATATTAGACACTGACCACTGTTATTACATGTACATGTTGCACAGATACTATGACACGTCACACTCTCTTATTTCGTATTCATGTCCCACCGATATATAAATGCTCCACTTCACGGATACTCGACAGCACTGCTACATATGCTCACCGCACAAGTGTACATGCATGTGTTGTTTCTTTCTTCTTGTCATATGGCTCACCGTGCATATACATGTATTATTGTTCCATTTTCTCCGTATGATTGTTTCCTGTTACTGATATGGATATGCCCGTTACTGGACATGAGAGCTGTTGATATGCGATATGTGGAATCCCACATCTATTGTTCCCGTTTCCTGTTATATTGTTCCCGTTATATTGTTCCCGTTTCTCGTTATATTGTTCTATGCTATCAACAGAGCTCAGGTCCAGTTATCATGTTACCCGTATTAGGTACGATATTTGTTTTTGTTACATTGTATACTTGACATATCAGATCATAAAGCTAACTGGGGTATGGGGGAGACTCGACGGTTGATTAGATCTTATCGGGTGATGTACTGGATCCATATTGTTCTCCCACTGCAGGGGACGGTAGTGCTACCTACCAATTGCTCCATGAGCTCCCGTTACTTGATTATTGTTCCCCTCTTAGCGGAGGGCCCTGGTCTCAGCAGCCAAGGGTTTGTTTAAGGCCGTGATCCCGGGTATGCACGGGATACACCTACCCGATAAGAGCTCCTCGACCATGGGTTTCCAATTAACATAATAAAACAGTATACACAATAGTGACGTCGGGAACACTTGTTATTTGGTCACTCTCTCGTCTGGATAATGGTACCCGTAGGCTATGTCCAGATGGGTTCGACTAGAGTGCGGGCTCCAGTATGAACTGCCAGTGATATGGGACACTGGAAGAGATTGATTAAAATACCATGTGGCACTGATTGCTACTATTGTATAAATAACATGACTTGCCTGATCCATGTATTCTATTGTTTAGTTGTACATGTTCCTGTACCTGATCACTTCGCCGCTATCATGTTACCTGTATATGTTGTCACCTTACCTGTTTCATGCTATACATTCTGTGGTGGCATCCTACTCATGTACATGTATAATCTGCATTGCATATATTTTATCTCCTGTATTTCGTGCAGACATCATGACTGTATATGCACGACACCGTATTATGGGTATATTGCATATGCACATCTGCATGTTCACTTCTATCACGTCACCACTAGCATGTACAACATTAGTCATGATATAAACTGGACACGACTATAGACATGACCTGATGATAACCGGCTAGGTAGTGATGGTATTAAAAGATAACATGTTTATATATTTCTACTGCTTCGTATATGCGTATTATATGGTATCACTATTATCACATCTTGTATTATATATTATTATCGTGCTTGTATTACTATTGTATCTATTACTGCCTCCTTTATTTTACCACTCACTAGGTTGCTTTCTGACGACCCTGGGTTTGCGTGCCCAGGTTGGAGGTCCAAGTGATATTATTGTCAGAGAGTCTATTGTGCACATCGGAGACTCCTCATCGAGACCCTTCCTAGGTATCTTTGTGATTCATTGCTGTTATCTGATTTATCCCTGTTTTTCCTATCTGTTATGATCACTAACCTCTTTCTGCAGGTATTCTTGTACTTATTTCTGGCTGGAACCCTTATAACTCAAGAGGTGATTTCCTGTACTGAGGCTTAACGTACGCGTGAGTGTGTTTTCACCTCACGTATGTACGTCGCCATAACGTCTCCGTATCCTTGGGATCGGGGCGTTACACGGACGGTCGACCAGCAGAGAGCTTAGCTCTCTTTATCCTTGCCACGATCGACCAGCCGGTCGACCGCTGGCTCAACGGTCAGAAATCTGACCGTTGGCTGGTCGATCGGGTGATCGACCGACAGGTCATCCTGGCTCCCAACAGCTAGTTTTTGGGAGCCCTATAAATTAGGTCTCTCTTGGGCTGTTTTAGTTAATATTTTTGGAGAGTTTAATAGATAGTTTTTCTGCTATATTAAGAGGTTTTCTCCACTTATTTGAGAGCAAATATTTCTAATTAAAAGGGGAGTTTATCAAGAGTGTTTTCAAAGTATTTCTTGAGTTTTCCTCCACCATTTCAATCCTAGTTTTCTCACACAACACTTGAGCTATCCATTGCTATATCTACCTATAGGGATATTTATTGTGAGAGGATTTTAGATGATCAAAGTGTTGTGATCACCAAAGTTCTATCTTTGTATTTGGGGAGGCGGACTTGCGGGTTCGCGGTGTTTTGAGTTCGCGTGTGAACTCTTTGTTTGAGGTGCGGTCTCGGCAAGCTAGTAAGCTTGCGGTGTGTTCTTGCGGAAACAAGAAAGAGATTAGAGAGTCTAAAGAGCTTGTAGGTGTTGAGGCACCAAGTGATCCGGTGGGATCGATTTTAGTGGAAATCCTTTATAGTGTTGAAGGCGGGGACGTAGAGCAAGTGTGCTCGAACCTTGAAACAAATCTCCCGTGTTTGCGATTGCTCTCTATCTCTTACTTGTTTATATCTTGCATGCTTATATTGCTTTCATCTTTATATGCTTGATATATATTTGTGCTCATATTGTTATATGCTTGGGGATTGTTTGCTAACACTTGTATTCAACCAAGAGAGCCAACGCGGCACCTCAACTCTTATTTAGAGGAATCTTGAGGAGTTAGTCTAGAGCCCTTCACAGGGAATCCGGCTACACTCTTGTGTTATACGTGGTGTTTAGTTCAAGAAGTTTTTGTTTGCATTAATAAGTTTTAATTCCGCATTATTGACCATTAGATTAGCTAGTCACCTATTCACCCCCCTCAGATGATTATAGTTGGTATCAGAGCCAAGTGCTCTTGATTTGGGTCTTACAACCTAGAGTTAAGATCCTCTTTTATAGCTAATCACAATATTTATTTACACACACCATGAATTTCATGTTACCTCCCACTTTTGACATTCTTAACATCCAGACTTGGAAAGTTAAGATGTCTTTGCACCTCAAAGGCCTAGGCATTCATGTTTATCTTGCTACTATTAAAGATTCATATGTTAACAATAGCAAGTATATTGAGGCTAACTCAAAAGTCATTCATATATTAAAGAGTACCCTAAACAATGATCATTTATGTAGGGTTGCTAACATTGACTCGGCTTTTGTGAAATCACCTAGAGGGGGCGTGAATAGGTGATGGCTATACTAAGTGACAAATAATGCGGATTAAAAACTTTTTAACAAGAAGCAACAATTATAAAAGACTTGCAAGAAATTAGACAAGTAATGTAGCAAGTAAAGGAGAGAGAGAGTTTAGAGAAAAGTGGACAATCGCAAACATAAAGATATGTTCCGAGGTTTGATCCACTGCTCTACGTCCCCGCCTTCAACACGATGAAGGATTTTCACTATCGTTGATCCCACCGGATCGTCAATACAAGGACACACTTGTCCTCTCTCACGGTGCCGCAACACCAACTCGGAGCACACTAGCTCGCTTGAGGCCGATGCCTCTACAACTTATCAAGTGAAGAAAAGGGTGATCAACACTTGACCACAAACAGTGGCTCACTTCCACAACCCTACAACCAAGATGAGGAAATGAAACTTTTGGGATTGTGTAGTGCACAAAAACTAGAAGAGAAGTAGAGGAATGCTTCAAGCTAAAATGATTGGAAATTTTGGCTCCATGGAAATTTTTGCTAAAAGGCTAACTTTTGAAAACTTTTGATTTTACTTGTAAATCTTGTATCATTTAGTTGTAGAACACTCCCTCTATTTATAGGGGATGAAAACTGGCTTACAAAGGTCAGGAGAGTCGTTAGGGGGAAACCCAACACAAAACAAGTCAGAAAAAATAGCTGTTGGAATATGCACATTTGGAAACTAATCAGAGGCTTCTCAGCGGTTCCGGCGACATAGTTGCGGTGAAAGAGGAAGGTTGTTCATAGTTATAGGTTATTGCTACCCTGGAGCGGGTACCTCGGAAGGTACCTTCTGGTTCAATCAGAACCTGACTTAAGCCTGGGCTATAGTTAGTATCTAGGAAACTAACTGAGAGAGCACAAACCCCTGTCTTCCTCTTCGAGATCGCATCGAATCCCTTCCTCTACCCGTCATGTTGACAGAAGCTACAGCGAGGTGAGATTTTTTGGCTTTCCTCTTCCTCCTAGACTTGGACTTTTCAGAAATTCCATCTGACAACCGGTCAAATACCGACAGTTTGTTTAGAGGAGATGTTATGGGTATTGGCCCTAAACAACAGTCACAAGTTGACACCCTGCTTGTCCGCACTGAGACGGCAAGATGTGGACTTGCTCTTCAGGGTGGAATTTTCACTTGTTGCTTAGAAATTCCCGCAAGTCTGTGTTAGCCAGATCCAATCGATCCAACACAAATACTCGAGAAAGTTGGATATTAGCCCTAATAGGCTGTATAGTCTTAGGTTTAACCCTAGACTTAGGCTTAGAGGCTTTTCTTATGGCTGGGGGTGAAGTTAAGATAGTTTCATTGTGAGGTGAAGCAATCATAGCACTTGTGGTTTAGTACTGTGAAGTAATTTTCCTTTGAGAAAAGTAACTTCGTTGTTAGCATCAGTGGGTGCTTCAAATCTAGCTTCATAGATAGAAGCTTTGGCATTGGAGAGCGGAAGCTACTGCAGCTTTGCTAATAGCACTTATAAGTGCTTTGCCTTTAGCTTTGCAGGAGAAGCGAGGTTGAGCCCTGTGAAGAGCTGAAGTAGTCTCGCAGCCAGAGACTTTGTGAGCTTCGCCAAAAGCTGAAACAAGGGATCTTTTCACCTCGCATGAGACTGAAGTGAATTTATCAATCCAGAAAGCCTTAGAGGCTGATTTAGCTTTGCACGCAGCATACAGGTGCTAGCGTGAAGCTAGTTTAGCCTCTGTTGAGACTGAGTTAGGCCTATACATTGCCTCCTTCATCTCATTAGAGACTTGCTTCTGAGTAGTGGTTAAAGGAGACCTAGCAACTGAGATCTTCTTGTGCTTGGATGCACTGGTGGGATTTAAGCCACCCTAAGAGTGAATCTGCTCGAATCTCTCTTGGTCAATTAGATGACCAATGTTTCACCAGTAGACCCAAGGGTCTCATCATCATCGCGTTGTGGCACCATCTTCATGTTGTTGAAAAAGACCCTCCCTAGTGGAGTCAACATCTATTTTACATTGATTCAGAGGTAGGGAAACTTTACAAAAGTGTTGTAGAAAATTAGAATAAAAAGAAAATTACAAGAATCTTCTACTGAGATTTCTGAGAAAGTGTGTCGGCGGAAGTCTGGTCAGGGTGTGACCACTTTGTTCAGTTGATGATGCGAGTGATTGAGCCTTCGAGTCTTCTGCCTCTGAAAATCCTTTCGGAAAGGAAGATTGTTAGGGTATTAGCACCCTGAAAGAGAAACAAAGTTCTTTGAGAAATCCCAGAAGCTAAAGAGTGATCTCTTGTGAAATTTTTCTTTAAGAAGATCAGCCTTCTTCTAAATTTTCCAGCCAAGAGTTATCAAAAATCCAGCCTAGAATCAGCCTTGCATTGGGCTATTTATAGGCTTTAAGGGTGTAACTGTTCTCCCAAAAATCAATACAGTATAGCTTCACTGTGAAGCTAAACACAGCCTCGGCGAAGTTAACTTATGCCAGTAGAGCTAATCATCTAGTTGGCTTAAGGTTGTTATAACAATCCCTTGATTTTTTCTAGTTGTTTAAGGGATTTCCCTTGATCCTCTCCAACTGATCACGGCAAGCAATTGCCTGAAATGTGATAATGATCACATTAATCTCTTGCTAAGAGTTTACTGGTCAAAAATAATCATAAAGAGCCCACAGCGGAGCTAGGAGAATAAGCTCACAGCAGAATTAAAAAGAGAGCTTCATGCGAAGCTAAATGATAAGCTCATAGCAAAGCTAAGGGTCACTTGTACGAAGCTACCATTGAGCTTGCAGCGAAGCTTAAAAGAGAGCTCTCAATAGAGATACGAAAAGCTTCAGATGAAGCTAAGAAATAAGTCCATAGCGGAGCTACTAAGCTTGCTACGAAGCTAAAGTTGAGCTTGCAGTGAAGCTAAATGTTAGCCTCTTGGGCTTCTTCAGAAAACAAATGCTTGGTTCACTGCTGCTTCACTGGATCAGTAGAGTCCAAGTCATTGGTTTGTCCATCAGGGATGAACAGGTCTTTAGCTTGTCTGTGACTTTCTTTTAGAAGTTTTGACAAGTTTGACATCATTTAGACCGGTTGCATATCTTCCTTGGAGTTTGTCTTTTCAAAGTGTCAACACTCCATTGTACACGCCATTAGGAAAAAGGTTGACAATCTCAAGGTCGAAGTGTGCTCACCCTAAATCAAGCAACCCGAAAACCAAATCACCCGATCTAGTTGAAGCAAGAATCCTACCTGTCATCCTCGACGGCGGTACCCTGTCACGGTGATTAATGCACCGTAACAGTCCCTTCATGGCGACTAATGGGACTTACCATCCAGAAACCCTAGAAGAGAGAGCCTAATCACCATTTTCTCATCCTTATCCCTCTTCTTTTCCTTCCTCCATCTGATGAAAAGAAGAAGAGAACAACATGACGACGCAGCAAGAAAAGAAAAAGTTAGGTTTTCGAAGCAAGAGTTTTGAGAAAGATAGAGAAGATGATTTTCTCCCACAGACCTCTCTCTATTTATAAACGGACGAGAAACCCAATCGCCTCCAATTCAGATTTTCTATCCCTAGAAAGTTGACCCACAATCCTGAGATATTTGGTCAACATTAAAAACAGAAGATCAACCGTCATTGTCAAACCATATACAACTCATAATGACGCCAGGATTCGAAGAGGCGCATGACTTATCCTTTTGAGAGATCCCGCCATCTGATGTGATAATTGACAGCCAATTGCTCAACCCACAATTAATTCTAGATGATCCACAATGATCCGAGGAGATTCGACACACACTCCTATGCATGCAAGTGTCATAATGAGTTTTAAGGCATTGATAAGCCATCTGAGTATTTTCTCTTCCCTAACTTTCCTTCCACATACTCTGATAAGTGGGAAAACAGGGGGCATCTATAGTGGTCAAAATTTGACCATATCAAGATGATGACATATGTCCTAACTACTAAGTGTTTCCCCCGAGAGATCCATAACTCCCAGAGTCTATTTCGGAACCTTCGCCACTCTTTATTGTCCCAAAGCTATCCTTTGTTCTGAAGATCTTACCACTCCAGAACCTTCTACAATCCGAAGTCTCCAACCCTTAGTAAGAAGCTCCAAACTATAGTCTACCAAGATCTCTGCCTGTTATTACGCCATTTTATCCTCCCCACGTTCATAACGTGTAATGCCCCTATAAGCGCGGGCAATTTTGGACAGTGGCAGATTCCCTAACTACAATCCTAACCGACTAGCATCGATGATCACGGTCGTTACAACAGATCTAACATATGTAGATGCTGTAGTAATAATAGTCCACCAATTTCGCCTCCACTTCAGCATTCACGTCATGTATTTATGATCCTTCTTCACTTAGGAGAATGGACCATTTCCCTAATCCTCAGAAACACACACATTGCATCACCAGACCACACAGTTCTCCTCTACTAATGCACCAACACGCCCGTTATTGTCCTTTACCTAGCATCTGCATCCACTACCCTGGAAATTATCCTCTACAGGTCCTACCCACCACACCCACATTGTCCTCTGCATGACACCTTTATCCATTACCTAGGTAGTTATCTTCTACCAGTCCTTCTTACACATTGTACCTATTGATTCTCATGCCCGAGTGATTAAGGTTTTACTGGCACACAAGAATACAGAATTTCAAAACTTAAGAATAAAAAGTGCAAGGTACTCAATACTACTGCAATAGCAAATGGCTATGTGGGTCTTGATCCACAAGGAAGGACTAGCGATGGAAGCTTTTTTAGTAAGTTTTCTTTTAAGTTCAATCAATAGTTAAAGATCTTCTTTTAGTTCTTTAAAAGAAAAGAAAAAATAGGTAAAAGTTAAGTTAGGAAGAAAGTGATAAATTGAGAAGGTGGAGAAAATGAAAAATGAGTTTATACAAATAAATTAAAAAGAGTGATGAAAGAGTTGGGAGATTGTGATGTAGGGATTAAACTAAAAGTTAAACGAAAGAAAGAAAAAGCTAAAAGAAATACTTACCTCATCTGGCCAAATACTTACCTTAAATCTATGGCGACGATGTTACCTTGAAGTGGAGGCAATCAGCGTATAGCTCATAAGAGTTGATTTTTGTCTCTTCCACATTACATCATCAAGACAATACAAGTATGAAATGATACAGATTGAGACTAAAATCCATTGTCATGAGCTATCGGTGGCACTCGCAAAAGTCAGGCTCTTTCGATGCTATATGACTCACGTGGATTGCACTTGGAACCAAAAGGAGAGAAGTAGAAAAGAAGAAGAAGAATACAAAAAAAAAAGAACATAAAAATGTAACTATAGATTCAATGTTGTAACAATAAGAGAAAAGAAGAATAACTTACACATTGTCACTCTCATTCTCCTATGAAACTCTGATCTCCTCTGAATTACATAAATGAAAACTGAAGATTACAGAAAAAGAAAAAGAAAAACCTACACTAAAAAGATTGAAAAACTGGCCTAGAATCTATCTCTGCATGGTTGCCACTTGTAGTCTCTAAAAAACCTAGTATTTATATGCAAATCAAACGGGGGAGAGCGTACGAAGATAGGGGGAGCAAACGCTCCCCCAATTTCCTTAACAAAGTCGCGAAAACGTGGCTTTGGTCGCGTTTCCACCAGCGTGGGTGTGGCCAAGTGGCCACATCCGGGGGAAACACGTCTCTGATTTCTCTATTTCCTTTTATCTTCAGCTGGATTTTCAGTTTAGGTCCGGATTTTGATGAAACTGCCTTTGATCTTTGGCTTTAACCAATTGATTTGTGAAGATTTATTTTAACCAGTTTTCAACTGATTTTATCTTCTCTGATCTGCCTTGATCTGCCCTGATTTTCTGATTTCGAATTAATTCTGAATTAAATCAAAATTTTGATGGGCTTTTGGGCTCGTTTCTATTCCCTCTCTTATAACAATATGCCTGCACATTATTAAATAAAATTAAAAATTATTAATAGGATTTATTAGATAATAAATATGGTAATATGACAATATATATGCAATATATGTGACTAATCATACCCCCACACTTATCTTTTGATCGTCCTTGAGCAAAATAACAAAACTAAACTAAATATTATTAGACCACTTTCATAAGTCACGCGATTGCACTGAGCGGGTGCAACAAGCCGTTAAACCTCTAAGTTTCCCATAGAGGACGAGTTTTCTCTCGTGAGGGTTTTCAGTAGATTACACACATAAAATCCATAAAAAAAGAGAAATAAAGTGTTAGTATTTTGAAAATACATTTTGAAAGAGAAAAATATTTGAAGTATTATTGTAAG
The DNA here is from genome assembly GCA_038442645.1 of Agave tequilana. Classification (NCBI taxonomy): domain Eukaryota; kingdom Viridiplantae; phylum Streptophyta; class Magnoliopsida; order Asparagales; family Asparagaceae; genus Agave; species Agave tequilana. Next base: position 26,593 of record JAVJIF010026265.1, read on the forward strand.
AATTAAGTAATCTATAAGTTATAGGAAAACTGAACTTTTCAGTCTTAAGCTTAGTCTTTATTCAAAAACTTGTTATCAACCAAGGAATGAAGTCAAACTGTATTTCTCATCTAATCTATTATTTTATCCTAAGTCATATGCACCTTTGTGACCGTGAAATTTTGACTCGGAGTTCTTTAACCTAACTATTATGCCTTATTATTTATTTCTCTTTTATTTTTTTATTTTTTGGTGAATTATTCCTTAATTTTATTAGGCTTTCTAATCTGCCCATATAACGAGCCTTTAATCGGTGACTCCTAAACTAAATGGTCTTAGGTCACCGGGTGAGAAAACACCCCAAGGACTTAAGAACTCGAGCAAACAAGGCCACAAAACTAAGGATTTTATTATATGAATAACTTTTAGGCGTGAATACATATGCTTTTGAGGCACAAATACCCAGCTTAATCAGAGGATTTTTAATATTATATATATATATGTATTTCTTTTTTTCTTTTTTAATAAGGCATAAGAGTCTTTGTTTTTTGAACCCTAAGTGTGCAAGTATATAAAGCATGCATATATCATCAAGGTAAAAATCAAGATTAAATTACTTTTTTAATTTTCTTCCTAACCTTAAAAATCAAACAAGTAATCTTATTTTGATCAAGTATAAGAAATCCTAATTATGATTCACCTATTCCTTAAAACTGACTTAATTTCTTATAAAGAATATGTTAAAATATTATTTCTATTTTCAAAAAGTTTTTTTAAAAGTGAAGAAAAATCTTAAAAAATTTATATAAAAAAAAGAAAAATCTAAGTTATGTTAGAACCTTCCCCGCACCTATCTCATGTATTTTTCTCAATGTTTGAATTAATGCATAAATGCATGAAAAAGAAGAAAGGGAAGAAAAATATTACCTTATGGTGGTGGTCTGATTGGGTCAAGCGTTGCTACCCAATCAAGATAATGTGGTGGTTCACGGAACCCACCTTTATTAACCTCTTTTCTATTTACATATTTATAATCCCCAATATGAATAGGATCATGAAACAACGTATCGTGATACTTACTCCCTTTACATGATTAGTTTTGAAAAATCATCACGGAGTCATCATGGTTTATACCTATGTCCAATAAAGAATGTGACTTAGTGGAATGGTTGACTTGGGCTCAAGAATGATAGGTTCAGGAACCAATACTAACTCGAGAAAATCAACTTTAGGTTCGAGAGTTAGTTTTGGTTCGAGAAGAGTTGAGTCCAAGTCCAAGAATTGAAATTCACATTCTTTTCACATCAATAGAATGTGACTATCCAAAATTGTCGATTCCATTTCGTGATCTATGGGTACGGAAATAAGTGTTGGCTCAGGAAATTGGTCCAAATTGGGTAAGAATATCGGAGTCAACATAGATTCGAAGATGGAAACTAAATCACACAGTTGGGGATCTGATCGGTCACATATATTGCATATTTATTGTCACACTATCATGTTTATTATCTAAATAAATTATATTAATAAGTCCTATTTTTCTTTATAAAATGCAGGCCCATTGCTAAAGGATAGGAAAGAGAAGCGAGTCCAAAAGCCCATCAAATTTTGATTTAATTCAGAATTAATTCAAAATCAGGAAATCAGGGCAGGTCATGACAAATCAGAGAGGTTGAAATCGATTAAAATGAATCTTCCCAAATCAAGTAGTTAAAGCTAAAGATCAAAGGCTATTTCGTCAAATCCTGGAGCTGAAATAGGAAAACCAGCAGAAGATAAGTCAGAACACAAAACAAGGAGGTGTACCCCCCGGCTGTGGCCACCTGGCCACAGCCGGGCCGCGAAAACATGGCCAAAGCCGCGTTTTCGCAGCATATGATTATTGTTGGGGGAGCGTTTGCTTCCCCTACCTCCGTACGCCCTCCCCCGTTTGGGTTTTACCTATAAATACTGTATTTTTCAGAGAAAAGGGCACCAAAAATTAGTTTAAGTTTCTCTTTATTTTTAAGGATTAGGCTCTTTGTTAGATAGTATAGAAGTTGTATCTCTATTTTATGATTTGTAGTTCAGTTCAAATACCAGTAAGAAAGAGAAATAGAGTGATTGTAATCTAAATATTGAAGTGACATCAATAAAAGGATCAAGCTTTCTTTTCTTCCACTCCAATTCACGGGTATGTCTTGCTTTATTTACATGTATTGTTTTTCATCTTCCATGAGTAGCTAAATTTATTTTCTGGGCTCACTATTGTTCCTCTCTTCGATCCCTCTTCTTTTGAATGATTTTGATGTAAAGACCCAATGGAATCATATGCATGCCTAAACTAAGCCTTTCTTCTTTGAAAGTGTTCTTGAAGGCACATGAGGATGGGTTTGGATTTCTAAACTTTTACTTCTTTTAAAACATCTCTTGAACTTGTTTTTATTTCATACTTGAAATACTTGATGATTTAATATTCAATTCGAAATGGTTTCTTAAAGAAAAGAGTTAATTTTTTCAAACAATCTTATTTGCTTTGCTTAAGACTTTCTAAACTCAAACTTAAGTTTTTACCTATGATCAAGTTAAGGCACTAAGAATTTCAAGAGAAGAACACATTGATGAGTAGTAAGATAGTGAGTCCAGATCTTCTTCTTATATTAAAAATAACAAATCACTCTTCAAGCTTTTCAAAAAATCACCTTTTTCAAAGCCTTCTCTAAGTTTGCAATTTTTCTTTTAATCATTTCCCTTCTCTCCTTTCTCTTTTTCAATTTATAAAAAATAAAGAAAGACACCAACTCTATTTTTTGTTACTTAACAAAAATACCGAAAAGATTTTATCACATTCCTCCTCGTGGACACGACCCGTTAGCCCAAAGCTACACGGTAATTCTTATCACTTTCATTTCACGATCAATTTTTGGCGCCGTTGCCGGGGAGGGAACGATGTAATTATTTTCTAACAAGTTTGATGCCTTGTTTCAGGGACGTCAAGATTTAGATTTAGCATTCAAGCTTTGCAGGAGGAGACTTGTTATTTTGTGCCCCTACTCTCAAAAGTAGGAAATAGAATTTCAAGAAATTACAATGCAAAAGTTGAAATTTTTATTGGACAACTAAAAACTTTTTTTTGCAGGACATATTGCTTGCAAAAATAAAATTTTTGTGTTATTATTCTTATTATTCTGATATTCACAATCCCTATTTTTAATCCAATAGTAATATGAGTGATTGTTAATTGTATAAAATACGTTTAGACTTGCATTCTAGGTATTTGTCTAATTATGTTTATTTTATAATTACTATTGAAGATAGCTGGAGACAAGGTACGTATGCATTGCATATAATTTAGGAAACATTCTTGGGTGATATTTGCTTTTGAATGTTATTTTTCTATATCTTGCACACTTTGCACAATCAATTCTAAGGGCAAAACTCAAATCAAGATAAGGTGGGGAAGTCATTAACCTTCCTTAACCCACAAAATATCTCCAAGCATGCACAACCTAAGCCTAAGTAAAATCTGATAGACGTTGGCCTTAAGGACATCTCGAACTCACTAGGAGATTATCCTAAGGGGGAAAGTGTTAGAATTTGACTCCTGCTAAATCAGTGTTTAAGAAAGGGAATGAGGGAGAAACCCTGATGACTGATAGTTTGATTTAATTAGGCCCGTCACTTTTGCGTAGATACCTCCCACCAATCTTGCCCTGACCTGGCTGACTAGCTTGTGACCAAAGTCTGTATTATACCTCCTGTGGACAATCAACTAGTTAGGAGTTGTCTAGGTCAATGTTACCTTAGACTAGGTTTGCTTGTTTACTCTTGTTGACTATTTGTAAACTTGTTTGTGATTGTGTTTGTGTATGCAAGTGTGGTGAAGAGATCCTAATTCATCTAGGTTGACTAGAAATACATCACCATCCAAGTTTGAATCAAGACCAAATCCGGTTATGACTCAACCAGCATCTTTGCAGGATAGGTTTTATCCCATTAGAACCTCACTTCCATCTTGCATCCAACTTCCATCAGTTGGTGAATACAATTTTGAGGTCAAGCCTCAGTTCATCAACACACTCCCCAAGTTTCATGGCTTAGAGTCCGAAGATGCTTATTTCTTCATAAGAGAATTTGAGGAAGTATGTCTAATGATGAAAATTTCACACCTTGTAGATGATACTATTAGGTTGAGATTTGTCCCTTTCGCTCTTAAGACTTAGCCAAGAAATGACTTTACAGCTTAACGGCCGGCTCTATCACATCTTGGGATGATTTTATCAAAGTCTTCTTGAAGAAATTATATCCAATTCATAAGACCGCTCTTGTTAGAAGAAATATCATGCAGTTCAAGTAAGAACCTAGTGAACTATTTTGGAGGTATTTTGTATGCTTCAAAGATCTTATTGTCCAATGTCCTCATCATAAAATAGAGAAATGATGACAATGCCAAATTCTTTATGACGGTTTAGACTATTCTACCAAGACCCTCTTAGAAAGCATGTGCCAAGGGGGATTCTTGCAGAATAATGAGAATAAAGAATGGAATTTATATAAGAATCTAGCTGAAAAGACCATCCAATGGGAACCTACTAGTGAAACCTCGAGGAACTCAAACTCCATCTCTTCAAAAGGAGATCTCCATTCTATTGAATCATCCATAGTTAACGAGGCTAAGTTAGTTAACCTAACGAGAAGACTGAAAGTTAAGAAACTAAGGTACCAAGTCCAGTCAATCAAGTTAGCCCAAACTAATTTCCAATTCCAGACTGTACTTACTGTCAAGCCATGAATCATGTGTTTGAGGAGTGTCATGTGTTTCAAACTCAACAACATTTTTCAGAACCAATGAACGCGGCCTTTTTAAGGCCGAACAATAATCCTTATGCACCAACGTACAATCCTAGCTGGAGAAATCACCCGAATTTCTCATGGAGCCAAAATCACAATGACCACTCATGGTCAAATCATGCAAGCCACTTCCATCAAGCTAATAATTCTTCCAATCATAAACTCAACTTTTCCAATTTCCATCATAATTCTCTCAACCATCCATCTAACTTTTCAAATTATCAACAAAACTTTCCCAACCAAGCTCCACAATCTTCCTTCCAGAATCCTCAACTAGAAAGGAGAATGACTGACTTTGAGAGAAACATGGAAAGATACATGAAGAACTAAGATTCTCTCATGCAAACTATACAGAGGCTAGAGTGAGCCGATTAGTCACTCCACAGAATGAGAGCCAAAAGGGTACCTTGCCTAGTTTGCCAATAATGAATTCTAAGAATTCTCAACAAGCTCATTTGGCTGAGGATCATCATTGAATCAATGTAATGTTGTTCATACATTGAGGTCGGGAAAGAAAGTTGATAATCAAGCGTCAACACTATCTAATCCTATTCAGCACAACCACAATCAAGAATCCACCTCATCTAATCCCAATCCTTCCAAATCTGACGAATCTGAAACAGATAAGTCAACCAGTCAGTGCACTAGCCTATAGTACCATTTCCTAATATGCTAAAAAATAACAAGAAAAATCCACGCATGAATAAGATAATTGAGATCTTCCATCAAGTGAAGATAATGTGTCACTTCTTGATGCCATCCAGCAAGTCCCATCCTATGCTAAGTTTCTTAAGGACATGTGCACCAAGAAGAGAAAGACTAATGTATCCAAAAAGGTCTTCTTAGCCACTGACATTAGTGAGCTACTGTCAGGTCTGATCCCTATCAAGTACATGGATCCATGTTGTCCCACCATTACCTACACCATAGGATAAGTCACGATTAGTCGTGCACTTAACTTGGGGGCAAGTATCAACTTGCTTCCATTCTCAGTTTATCAACAGCTCGGGTTGGGTGATCTTAGTCTAAACTCGAGTCACTATCCAACTGGCTAACAGTTCAGTGAAAGTTCCAAAAGGAAAAATTAATGATGTCCTTATCTGAGTTGGGGAGTTTATTTACCTCATTGATTTTATAGTTTTAGAGACACAACCTGTCTCCAATCCTAGGGCTCAAACTCCTGTTATCCTAGGGCGACCATTCCTTGCTACTGCCAATGTCATCATCAATTATAGGATTGGGTCCATGAGGTTAACCTTTGGGGACATGACTAGAGAAGTCAATGTCTTCAACCCAGGAAAATAACCCCGTGATGTTGAGGACCAAACATTTAAAGTCAACCTCATTGAGAACTTAACAAGTGAACATAGGTTAGAATTGAAACTGGAAACTAAGTGTGACTTTGGGTTAGAGTCTGACAACTTTAATTTTGATCAGATTGTTGAGTCTGCTGTCAATTGGGCCTCGAACCTATTTCACCAAATATGGAGCTGCCAAATTTGACTCATCCTTCCAGTGAGCCTTCCTCTTCCTTAGAATTGAAAGCCTTACTTGCGCATCTCAAGTACGTCTATCTAGACAAACAAGAGACCTTTGCTGTCATCATTGCCTCCCATTTAAACGACGGCAAGAAGAAGATCTTAAAGCAATTATAAGAAAATATAGGGAAGCCATTGGTTGGACTATGACTGATATAAAGGGATTGAGTCCAACCATCATTCAACATCGTATTCATCTCAATGAAGATGCAACATCTAAAAGAGACCCGCAACATAGGTTAAACCCTACAATGCAAGAGGTTGTTCATACTGAAATTGTGAAACTCTTAGATAAGAGAATAATCTATCCCATTTCTGATAGCCAATGGGTCAGTCCTGTCCGTGCGGTTTCAACGAAATCAGCTTTCACCGTAGTGGAAAACGAGAATAAAGTGTTGGTCCAAACTCGACTTCTCACAAAGATTCGAGTTTACATTGACTATAGGAAGCTTAATGCTGCAACTCAAAAGACCATTTTCCACTTCCCTTCATTGATCAAATGCTTGAACGTTTGGCGGACCACGAGTATTACTGTTTCTTAGACGGTTACTCAGGGTATAATCAGATTCCTATTACTCCTGAGGATCAAGAAAAGACTACATTCACATGTTTATTTGGGACATTTGCTTATCGTCGAATGCCTTTCGGCTTGTGCAATGCCCCAGTAACGTTTCAACGTTACATGTTGAGTCTTTTTTTTGATATGGTAGAACGATTCTTAGAAATCTTCATGTATGATTTCTCCATCTACATAGCTTTGTTCACTCAATGTCTCCACCATTTAGAACTTGTCCTCCAGGTTGTGCTGAGAAAAATCTGACACTGAACTGAGAGAAATGCCACTTCATGGTAAAACATGAAATTGTCTTAGGTCATGAAATCTTCAAAAAAGGAATTGAAGTGGATAGAACCAAGATTGAGGTTATTGCTAAGCTTCCCATGCCCAAATGCGTGAAGGATATTCGATCCTTCTTAGGACACGCCGGTTTTTATCAAAGATTTATCAAGAATTTTAGCAAGATTGCTAGGCCTTTGACTAATCTGTTAGCTAAGGATGTGTCCTTCACATTCGATGTTGAATGCATGAATTCTTGGGAGAAGCTTAAGAGAGAGTTTATTTCTGCACCAATCATATCTGCACCAGATTGGTCTAAGCTGTTCGAAATCATGTGCGACGCTTCTAATTTTGCCATAGGCATTGTCCTAGGATAGCGCATTGATAACAAACAGCACGTGAGTTACTACTCTAGTAGGACTCTCAACGATGCTTAACTGAGCTACACTACTACTGATAAGGAATTCTTGGTAGTAGTGTTTGTCTTAGAGAAATTTCGTTCCTACCTACTAGAGTCCAAAACCACCATTTTCACCGATCATTCTGCGCTTGGGTACCTTATGATGAAGAAGGATACCAAGACCCGACTCATTCATTGGATCCTCCTTCTTCAAGAATTGGATCTCGAGATTCGAGACAAGAAAGGCGTAGAAAATGTCATTGTTGACCATCTCTCACGAATCACAAATCCTCCTTGCAACGAATTGCCCATAAATGAGGACTTTCCTAATGAAAATCTCTTAGCTATCTTTAGGGAACCTTGGTTTGCTGAAATAGTAAATTACTTAGTCACAAACCAAACTCCATCTCATTGGTCCAGAAATGATATATACCGGTTCTTATTTCAAGTCCGATTTTAGGAGGAACCGTATCTTTTTAAGTACTGTTCTGACCAAATTATTAGGAGATGCATTCCCCACGAAAAGGTTAAGAGTATTCTATCCTTTGTCACGAACTTGCATGCGGTGAACACTTTGGTCCCCTTAAGACTGCTGAAAAAATGCTACAAAGTGGGTTCTATTGGCCCACTTTGTTCAACGATGCTTATGAATTTTACAAGACGTGCCCTAAATGCCAGATGGTGGAAAGGATCTCAAAATGAGATATGATGCCCCTCAGCCCAATTCTAAAAATAAAACTCTTTGATGTTTGGGGCATCGACTTTATGGGTCCATTCCCTAACTTATTTGGAAACCAATACATATTGGTTGCTATGGACTATGTGTCCAAGTGGGTAGAAGCCATTCCTAGTAGAACTAATAATAACAAGTTGTCATAAAGTTTTTGAAAGAGAACATTTTCTCATGCTTCGGAACCCCTCGTGCTATCATCGGTGATAATGGTACTTACTTTTGCAATAGATTCTTTGAAACTCTTATGCGAAAGTATGCCATAACTCACAAGTCGTCCACACCTTATCATCCTTAAACTAGTGGACAAGTTGATGTCTCTAATAGACAATTCAAGCTTATTTTGGAGAAGACTGTGAACCAAAATCGGAAAGATTGGTCTACCAAACTTGTTGACGCCCTATGGGCCTACATGACCGCTTTCAAGACAATTCTAGGATGTCTCCTTATAGGTTAGTCTTTGGAAGGCTTGCCACCTACCCGTTGAGTTAGAGCACCGGCCTTATGGGCAATGAAGCAGTTGAATTTTGACTTGACTAAGACCGGTGACCTTCAAAATTACAAATTTCCAAATTAGAGGAGTTGAGAATGAGACCTATGAAAATGCTAAGATCACTAAAGATAGTGTTAAGATTTTTCATGATAAACACATCATAAGAATACTTTTGTCCCTGGATAAAAAGTCTTACTCTATAATTCTAGGCTTTATATTTTTTTAGGAAAATTAAAATCAAGATGGACTGGGTCATTCGTTGTCAAAACCGTGTTTCCACACGGTGCTGTAGAGATCAGTGACACCAAGAATGGAATTGACTTTAAGGTAAATGGTCAACGCCTTAAACCTTTCTTAGAATCGGTGCCGGTAAATGAAATGGCTATGGGTCTTTTCGACCTAGTGTATCGATAACTTTCCTTTTTTTCATTTTATTTCATGCATCTATACATTTCTTTCAGACTTGGGGACAATGCATGAGATAAGTATGGGGGAGGGCTCTAACATGACTAATATAACTAAAAAAAAGAAGTAAACAAAGAAATACATATATAAAAAAAAAATATATATATAAACTTTTTGAAAGGTAAGAACAATATTTTGGGTATATTTTTGTAAGAAATTAGGTCAATTTTAAGGAATAGAAAAACCATAATTAGGATTTCTTATACTTAGTCAAAATAAGATAACTTGTTTGACCTTCAGGTTTGGAAGAAAATTGATGAAAGTAATTCAGTCTTGATCTTTATATTGAAGAAATATGCATGCTTTATACACTTACACACTTAGGGTTCAAAGATAAAAATTCTTATGCCTTCTAAAAAAAAGAATATATATATATATATATATATATATATATATATATAATATATATATATATATATATGCAAATCTAATTATTGATTATCTAAGTGCTTTAGCCTAAGTAAGCCTTGGTATTTATGCAAAAGATAATTAGATAAGTTTGAAATATATATATATATATATAATATATATATATATATATATATATATATATATATATTCTCTGATTAAGCTGGGTATTTGTACCTCATGAAGCATAAGTATTCACGCCTAAAAGGGGCACACTTTATAAATAAAAACCCTTGGTTTTGTGGCCTTGTCTGCTCGAGTATTTAAGTCCTTAGGGGTGTTTTCTCACCTGGTGCCCTAAGACTGTCCGGTCTGGGTGTCACCGACTAAAGGCTCATTGCATGGGCAGATTATGTAACGCCCCGATCCCGCAGGTACAGGGACGTTATGGTGACGTACCTACATGAGGTGACAACAACCTCACGCGTACGTTAAGCCTCAGTACAGGGAATCACCTCCATAGTTTATAAGGGTTCCAGCCGGAAATAAGTACAGGAATACCTGCAGAAAAAGGCGAGCGATCATAACAGATAGGAAAAACAGGGACAAATAAGATAACAGCAATAAATCATAAAGTTACCTATGAAGGGTTTCGATGAGGAGTCTCCTATGGGAATCCAAGGGACTATCTGACCAAACGATAACTCGGATCTCCACCTGGGCACGCAAACCCAGGGTCGTCAGAAAGCGACCTAGTGAGTGGTAAAATGAAGGAGGCAGTAATACATACGATAGTAATACAAGCACGATACTAATATATAATATATGTTGTTGCACTAGTGAGACCATATCATAGTATATAATAAGCAGTAGAAATATATAAACATGTAAGCAGTAGAAATGTATAAGCATGTTATCTTTTAATGCCATCACTACCTAGCCGGTTATCATCTGGTCATGTCTATAGTCAGTTTATATCTAGTGGTGACGTGATAGAAGTGAACATACAGGTGGGCATATACAATATGAACATGTAGGTGGGCATATGCAATATAACCACAATACTGTGTTGTGCATATACAATAATGCTGTCTGCTATACAGAAAACAGAATATATGCAATGCAGAACATGCGTAGTATGCCACCATAGGAAGTGTAACATGTAACAGGTAAAGTAACAAGTATACATGTAACACGATAGCGGATAAATTATCAGGAACAGTAATAAGATAGCATACATGTATCAGGCAAGTCATGTCATTTATACAATAATAGCAATCAGTACCACCTGGTATTTTAATCAATCTCTTCCAGTGTCCCATACCACTGGCAGTTCATACTGGAGCCCGCACTCCAGTCGAACCCATCCGGACATGGCGTACGGGTACCATTATCCAAACGAGAGAGTGACCAAATAACAAGTGTTCCCGATGTCACTATTGCGTATACTGTTTTATTATGTTACTTGGAAACCCATGGTCGAGGAGCTCTTATCGGGTAGATGTATCCCATGCATACCCGGGATCACGGCCTTAAACAAACCCTGGCTGCTGAGACCAGGGCCCTCCGCTAAGAGGGGAACAATAATCAAGTAACTGGAGCTCATGGAGCAATTGGTAGGTAGTACACCGTCCCCTGCAGTGGGAGAACAATATGGATCCAGTACATCACCCGATAAGATCTAATCAACCGTCAAGTGTCACGCCCCGCTTCCCAAAAAAACGCTGGAGCGGAGACGCGACACGAGTCGGCGACACATATACGCAAGGAAAATCCCTCACGCATACGCGCTAAGCCTTAAGTAACCTGAAACAAGCTATAATAAATCCCAACTGTAATGAATACTGAATACTGCAATGCCATATACAAGCAACCACGCATGATATCATATGATATAGAGACTGGAATAACAACTGAGCTGACATAACAAGAATCAGGAAATAATACGAAAGCTAGAAAGATAAAAGTACCAGAATAGAATAGGGAGAAGCTCCAGCTATTCGCGAAGCGTACAGCCTCAACGAACACCTGCACATTAGAAACAAACCGTCCAATATCTGGACGTGCAAATCCAGGATCGTCAGAACGCGACCATGGTGAGTGTGTGTGTAAAGGGAAAGAGCTCGTGCATATAAACATGTGCATAAAGAAATATCAAGAACAACTAAAGATATAAGACAACTGAATAACATAATAAAGTAACTGAACTGAAGTATAACTGATAACAGCATGAACAAAGATATAAGACAACTATCACAACTGTAACTAACAACTGATATAAAGGTCAACTATCTCAAATGTAGACTAATAGCTGATGTCTGATGTGTAACCTATATGTCACTAGTCTGGTTGGTTATTATTAACCTAACTAATGCGGTACTTAGCTGTGTCCCATACCACAGCCGTTTCCCACATATCAAACAATGTTATCATTGTTGTAACTGCCTGCCAATGTAGTGCATATATTTTGAAAGAGTACCGTGCATGCTCGGTACCACGGTCTATCACCCCTGGCACTGAACCAGGACAAGCCGCTAGGCTCTGACAACTGAAGACCACAGCCCCACACGAAAAGACAACTAGTGTGGCGCCGTAATCCGGCATAGCCCTGACAATTGACAACTGAATGGGTAGCCAGTACTACCCTGGTTCCCCATGGTTGGAACCCACAACTCGGTACCATAAGAATACTCCCAAAATACACGACATGCATCATCAGGCAATTACCCCCTTTCCCCGGGTTATGGTGTCTTTTATTAATAAGCAATCAATGTTATTTAATATATAAAGTGACCATATCTCCAACAACTACTGATGTCAACACTAGCTAATAATCTGACAACAGGTAACTGATAACTGATATCTAACAACTGTGATATCTAACAACTGAGTAGCTGACAACTAATATCTGTCATCTGAAATAGAATACTGAAAATATAGCTACTAACACAAAGGTGACACAGACAACTAGCCTCACTGACAACTATAACTAGTAACTGATACAGGTATCTGACAACTACTATAAATTCTGAAATACATGATATGATCACCAACAAATGATCTCATTAATAACTGATAAACTGATAACTAGTATCTGGTCTGAAGTACAAGATCAATAATATCAACTACATCACTATCCCAATTACTCAATCTCGACCAACTGAAGTAATCCAGTCTCTACATCTTAACAAGTCCACGCCAATACTCAAATGAATCATAAGATACATTCTCGAGTACAATATGTCAACACACACCACAATCATATCTGAAAAGGAAACGTCCTCAAAGAACATCGTAACAAGTCAACATCAATATCTGAATGAATCATCAACTAAGTTATTATTAATGAAAGAATATCAAGTCAAGAGGTCATCTACATAAAATATATCATCTGTCCTCTATAACTCAAGTTCAGTCCAAATCACAGTCCAACTCTGAAATAGTCTAAGTACCATCCAATCATAAAGAACTCTAATCTTTAAGTAAAGTAAGATCATATCTTACATGTCCTCAAATAGCTGCAACAGAGAATAGTTACCTCTGATACTTAACATCAACGACATATCATCTGATAGTTCTTATATACTCAACTATAGATCCAAATCATCACAACCAATTCATAATCCCAATAGTTCTACAATCATCTTGTTCCAATACACATCGAATAATCAGATGCAATAATTGTCATTCCAACATATAACAATATCCAGTACTAATCCTCTCACTCTAACATACAACTCTGATTCATAAGTATTCACAATTCCTTCTCCTATTAAGATCAGTCATGATATCCAAACACTCGGCATCACAACATATTCATGCATATAAGTTCTATCATGATATCTTCAACACTATGTACCATAACATATACATGTATCTAAGGTCTATCATGATCAAATCATTATCACCAATATCTATCTCTTGAGGTCACATACAATCCATCCATATCCATCACATAACCCAAGGTTAATGTCTACATCCAATAAAGGGGCTACACCAAGCTGACAGGCCAACCTTAGTCGACTATAGAGGTAGTCCAAGTCGACTAGGGGCAAGACAAGTCGACTATAAAGGTAAGGCTAGTCGACTGATACAGATACAGGGTGCTACACAACTTCCAGGTCACATAATTAGTCGACTAGGTCAAGGGTTGGTCGACTAATTACTACTATTAGTCGACTTGAGGGTAATGTATAGTCGACTACTAACTTTACTGGTCGACTATTAAACATGACAAGTCGACCAGCAGAGTGATACAAAGAGTCTATAAATTCCTGGAAGGAAACCTAGTCGACTATAGGCTGGTGTTAGTCGACTACTACATGGATTAGTCGACTAATAAATGAGTCAAGTCGACTAATCCAGTTCTGTCAGCCAGAAACAGAGGTTCATCAATTCTATTCGCCCACACAATAAAATATGTATGTGTATCCTCTCTTGCACAAATCATCATACACAATCACTACTCTACTGTATGTACATGTACACATGAAAATATAATTAAATCGATGTACATAAATACGAGGAATCAAGGAGGAGGAGAGTACACTCACATTAGGGAATCTGCTCGTTACCGGGCGAGTCGCCGCTACGGTCGCTGTGGCGCCGCTCATCGCTGTCGGACTGCATAGGAAGGTAGCCAGGGTCCTGGGGAGACCTGGCTGCAATCTGGAGGTCTCGCGCTCGCCGGAAGGGCCTGGAATCGCCGCTCGCCCGCTGCCTGCGCTGCTAGTCTGGTTCTGGATCTGCTGTGCGCGTCGCCGGGCGAGTCGCTGCCGTGGTCGGCCTGCTGCTCTGTTGGATCCGGGGCTGGTCTGAGATGGAAGGAGGCAGCCTGGCCTGGGTCGGATCTGCTGTGCGCGGCAAGGGAGGATCCGGGTGCTGCTGCTGTTCCGTTGATGCTTGCTGGTCTGCTGTCCAGATCTGCAGGATAAGAAGGGGAGATCTGCTGCTGGGGCTGCCGTGCTGCCGCTGCTGTCGAGGAGGGGAAGAGGGGGCACTGTTGGTTGGTTGCTGCGCTGGGTGGCCTGCTGCTGTGCCTGGAGCAAGAGGCAGGGAAGGGGGCGGCCTGGAGTGGGTGCTGGGCTCGGCCAGGGGCTGTGGAGATGGCCGGCCTGGTCGGTTGGAAGGGGGTGCGGCTGGAGAAGGGGGCGGCTCTTGCTGCTGCTCGGATGGAGGGAAGATGGATCTCGGGCACGGCAAGAGATGGGGATAGCGGGGGTGCGCCAAGGAGATTGGAGGATGCTGGTGCTCGGCATCTAGGAGGAGGAGGGGATCCGGCCTGATGGTGATGGCCGACCAAGGGAGAGATCCTGGATGTGGGGTGCGGCAGCATGAGGGGAGAGGAATTAGGTTTAGTGATTAATTAGGGTTAGGTCATTAGGTTAGGATTATATATAGTAGGGTGTTATTGGGTTGAGTCTAGGCAATCGGGTTAGGATCCAATTAGGTAATTGGGTCTTGGTTTGGGTTTGGGTAACGGATTAGATAACGGGAATGGCACCGGTTTCATAATGGGTATAAGGATCAAGACAACATGAGTATAGGTAATGGGGCTTGGTCCAATAGTCATAGGATCACCAACGGGTAATCGGAAATAGGGTGAGAGGCTAACAAGGAGAACACCACCAAGATTAGCATTAACACTAATACAAATATCAAACTAAATAAACAATTAATAGTAACACAAATAATATCAATAATAATAATTAGCAAAAGAAATGTCAATAATAAATAGTGGCAAACATAAAATTCAAATTACCATTTACTATCTGAAAATAATTTGTATACTCAACAATAATAATCACAGGATAAATAAATTAACCTGATTAAATAAAATAATCAGTGAATCAAAATAAATACTTTAGAAACTGAAAATACTGTATTACTAGCTAGGGATCTTACACTCTACCCACCTTATTAAAAATTTCGTCAATTCAAATAGGGCAGGAATGGTAAAAGAGTCCAAGAAATCAAGAAGAAGACAAACAAACACCACGTCGCTTCTCGGTACATCATAAATCCACCATGCTTCCGCTGCGTACTCTGATACACGCCACCGGCTTCAGCAAGGAGTAACCAATCCCAAGAGACAGTCAAGGAATAGAATCGAGAAGGAGGAAGGGAAGCAAGATGAAAATCCGGATCACTCTAAAAGAAGAGTAGAAATAAAGGATACTAAAAGATCAAAGATGAGAATTTCCAAAAGAAGGACGGCCAATTCCAAATGGACTGAATATCATAATGGATAGTATATGTATATTGCAGTATAACAATAGCTTATTTTCAAGTTTCCGGTAAGAACTAGGTCTCTCTTGCGAAACAAAAGTCAAAAATTCAACATCGCAAGTCGAAAACCTAGGCTCTGATACCAAGAAAACCCTGTCACGCCCCGCTTCCCAAAAAAACGCTGGAGCGGAGACGCGACACGAGTCGGCGACGCATATACGCAAGGAAAATCCCTCACGCATACGCGCTAAGCCTTAAGTAACCTGAAACAAGCTATAATAAATCCCACTGTAATGAATACTGAATACTGCAATGCCATATACAAGCAACCACGCATGATATCATATGATATAGAGACTGGAATAACAACTGAGCTGACATAACAAGAATCAGGAAATAATACGAAAGCTAGAAAGATAAAAGTACCAGAATAGAATAGGGAGAAGCTCCAGCTATTCGCGAAGCGTACAGCCTCAACGAACACCTGCACATTAGAAACAAACCGTCCAATATCTGGACCTGCAAATCCAGGGTCGTCAGAATGCGACCATGGTGAGTGTGTGTGTAAAGGGGAAAGAGCTCGTGCATATAAACATGTGCATAAAGAATATCAAGAACAACTGAAGATATAAGACAACTGAATAACATAATAAAGTAACTGAACTGAAGTATAACTGATAACAGCATGAACAAAGATATAAGCAACTATCACAACTGTAACTAACAACTGATATAAAGGTCAACTATCTCAAATGTAGACTAATAGCTGATGTCTGATGTGTAACCTATATGTCACTAGTCTGGTTGGTTATTATTAACCTAACTAATGTAGTACTTAGCTGTGTCCCATACCACAGTCATTTTCCCACATATCAAACAATGTTATCGTTGTTGTAACTGCCTGCCAATGTAGTGCATATGTTTTGGAAGAGTACCGTGCATGCCCGGTACCACGGTCTATCACCCCTGGCACTGAACCAGGACAAGCCGCTAGGCTCTGACAACTGAAGACCACAGCCCCACACGAAAAGACAACTAGTGTGGCGCCGTAATCCGGGCATAGCCCTGACAACTGACAACTGAATGGGTAGCCAGTACTACCCTGGTTCCCCATGGTTGGAACCCACAACTCGGTACCATAAGAATCCTCCCAAAATACACGACATGCATCATCAGGCAATTACCCCTTTTCCCCGGGTTATGGTGTCTTTTATTAATAAGCAATCAATGTTATTTATTATATAAAAGTGACCAATATCTCCAACAACTACTGATGTCAACACTAGCTGATAATCTGACAACAGGTAACAGATAACTGATATCTAACAACTGTGATATCTGACAACTGAGTAGCTGACAACTAATATCTGTCATCTGAAATAGAATACTGGAAATATAGCTACTAACACAAAGGTGATACAGACAACTAGCCTCACTGACAACTATAACTAGTAACTGATACAGGTATCTGACAACTACTATAAACTCTGAAATACATGATATGATCACAACAAATGATCTCATTAATAACTGATAAACTGATAACTAGTATCTGGTAACTCTGAAGTACAAGATCAATAATATCAACTACATCACTATCCCAATTACTCAATCTCGACCAACTGAAGTAATCCAGTCTCTAACATCTTAACAAGTCCACGCCAATACTCAAATGAATCATAAGATATATTCTCGAGTACAATATGTCAACACACACCACAATCATATCTGAAAAGGAAACGTCCTCAAAGAACATCGTAACAAGTCAACATCAATATCTGAATGAATCATCAACTAAGTTATTATTAATGAAAGAATATCAAGTCAAGGGTCCTCTACATAAAATATATCATCTGTCCTCTATAACTCAAGTTCAGTCCAAATCACAGTCCAACTCTGAAATAGTCCAAGTACCATCCAATCATAAAGAACTCTAATCTTTAAGTAAAGTAAGATCATATCTTACATGTCCTCAAATAGCTGCAACAGAGAATAGTTACCTCTGATACTTAACATCAACGACATATCATCTGATAGTTCTTATATACTCAACTATAGATCCAAATCATCACAACCAATTCATAATCCCAATAGTTCTACAATCATCTTGTTCCAATACACATCGAGTAATCAGATGCAATAATTATCATTCCAACATATAACAATATCCAGTACTAATCCTCTCACTCTAACATACAACTCTGATTCATAAGTATTCACAATTCCTTCTCCTATTAAGATCAGTCATGATATCCCAACACTCGGCATCACAACATATTCATGCATATAAGTTCTATCATGATATCTTCAACACTATGTACCATAACATATACATGTATCTAAGGTCTATCATGATCAAATCATTATCACCAATATCTATCTCTTGAGGTCACATACAATCCATCCATATCCATCACATAACCCAAGGTTAATGTCTACATCCAATAAAGGGGCTACACCAAGCTGATAGGCCAACCTTAGTCGACTATAGAGGTAGTCCAAGTCGACTAGGTGCAAGACAAGTCGACTATAAAGGTAAGGCTAGTCGACTGATACAGATACAGGGTGCTACACAACTTCCAGGTCACATAATTAGTCGACTAGGTCAAGGGGTTGGTCGACTAATTACTACTATTAGTCGACTGAGGGTAATGTATAGTCGACTACTAACTTTACTGGTCGACTACTAAACATGACAAGTCGACCAGCAGAGTGATACAGAGAGTCTATAAATTCCTGGAAGGAAACCTAGTCGACTATAGGCTGGTGTTAGTCGACTACTACATGGATTAGTCGACTAATAAATGAGTCAAGTCGACTAATCCAGTTCTGTCAGCCAGAAACAGAGGTTCATCAATTCTATTCTCCCACACAATAAAATATGTATGTGTATCCTCTCTTGCACAAATCATCATACACAATCACTACTCTACTGTATGTACATGTACACATGAAAATATAATTAAATCGATGTACATAAATACGAGGAATCAAGGAGGAGGAGAGTACACTCACATTGGGGAATCTGCTCGTTACGGTGTAGTCGCTGTGGCGCCGCTCTTCGCTGTCGGACTGCATAGGACGGTAGCCAGGGTCCTGGGGAAGACCTGGCTGCAATCTGGAGGTCTCGCACTCGCCGGAAGGGCCTGGAATCGCCGCTCGCCCGCTGCCTGCACTGCTGGTCTGGTTCTGGATCTGCTGTGCGCGTCGCGGGCGAGTCGCTGCCGTGGTCGGCCTGCTGCTCTGTTGGATCCGGGGCTGGTCTGAGATGGAAGGAGGCAGCCTGGCCTGGGTCCGGATCTGCTGTGCGCGGCAAGGGAGGACCGGGTGCTGCTGCTGTTCCGTTGATACTTGCTGGTCTGCTGTCCAGATCTGCAGGATAAGAAGGAGAGATCTGCTGCTGGGCTGCCGTGCTGCCGCTGCTGTCGAGGAGGGGAAGAGGGGGCACTGTTGGCTGGTTGCTGCGCTCGGTGGCCTGCTGCTGTGCCTGGAGCAAGGAGGCAGGGAAGGGGGCGGCCTGGAGTGGGTGCTGGGCTCGGCCAGGGGCTGTGGAGATGGCCGGCCTGGTCGGTTGAAAGGGGGTGCGGCTGGAGAAGGGGGGCGGCTCTTGCTGCTGCTCGGATGGAGGGAAGATGGATCTCGGGCACGGCAAGAGATGGGGATAGCGGGGGTGCGCCAAGGAGATTGGAGGCTGCTGGTGCTCAGCATCCAGGAGAGGAGGGGATCCGGCCTGATGGTGATGGCCGACCAAGGGAGAGATCCTGGATGTGGGATGCGGCAGCATGAGGGGAGAGGAATTAGGTTTAGTGATTAATTAGGGTTAGGTCATTAGGTTAGGATTATATATAGTAGGGTGTTATTGGTTGAGTCTAGGCAATCGGGTTAGGATCCAATTAGGTAATTGGGTCTTGGTTTGGGTTTAGGTAACGGATTAGATAACGGGAATGGCACCGGTTTCATAATGGGTATAAGGATCAAGACACATGAGTATAGGTAATGGGGCTTGGGTCCAATAGTCATAGGATCACCAACGGGTAATCGGGAAATAGGGTGAGTGGCTAACAAGGAGAACACCACCAAGATTAGCATTAACACTAATACGAATATCAAACTAAATAAACAATTAATAGTAACACAAATAATACAATAATAATAATTAGCAAAAGAAATTCAATAATAAATAGTGGCAACATAAAATTCAAATTACCATTTACTATCTGAAAATAATTTGTATACTCAACAATAATAATCACAGGATAAATAAATTAACCTGATTAAATAAAAATAATCAGTGAATCACAAATAAATACTTCAGAAACTGAAAATACTGTATTACTAGCTAGAGATCTTACATCAAGTCTCCCCCATACCCAAGTTAGATTAATGATCTGATATGTCAAGTATACAATGTAACAAGAACAACTACAGTACATGATACGGGTAACATGATAACAGGACCTGAGCTCTGTTGATAGCATAGAATAATATAACGGGAAACGGGAACAATATAACGGGAAACGGGAACAATAGATGTGGGAGTCCACATATCGCATATCAACAGCTCTCATGTCCAGTAATGGGAGTATCCATATCAGTAACAGGAAACAAGCATATAACAGGAATACGAGGATATCATGGACCAATAATACATGTAATATGCACGGGAATCCATATGACAAGAATAAAGAACCATATATGCATGTTTTACAGTGATATGCCGAGAATCCATGTAACGATGATAACAATATATTTCATAACGGTAGCCGTGAAGTGATGCATTTATATATCGGTGAAACATGAATACGAAATAAGAGTGTGACGTGTCATATAATAACAGTGGTCAGTGTCTAATATCATGTATAGTGAACTACAGTATCCGTGTAATGATGATAACAATAACATGACATGCGGTACTTATCCGTGTAACATATCTGCGTAGCATTAGTACATGTAATAACGGTAGTCCGTGTATCATGTAATACTATGTCCTGTGAATTACAGTAACGGTGTCTAGCATGCATGTCTAGTGACAATGTAATGTCCTAGTCTACGTGTAACTTAACTGTGATACCATACATGTCATCATAGTGTCCAAGAATATGGTGAAATAGTGGCCCGGATGTCAGTGATACATGAACATGACCTAATAGACATCCAGTGTCACACTCAACGTCTTTTAGTTATCAGGCATATTCGAAGTATAGTGTTTATTACAGTGTTAATATTGTTTACAATTAACAATGGGGATTTACCGGTAATCATGTTTTATTTCAATAAGCAACAAGGTCAATTAAGATACTAAAAAGACAATTTATAAAATAAAAACACTCACAAAACTAGCCACGGAAAGGTAGCTCTCTTTCCCACGATCGCAACGGATCTAGAATCGTCCAAATCGGAGTCCGGATGCTCCAGATATCGCCCAAAGACTAAATCATAACAAAAGGGTAAATATGTAAATAAAAATAATTCAAATGTAATTACGGAAATGTCACAGGGGGTTTTCTGCAAAGTTACCTTTATGGGTTTGGATGCGGGTCGGGCTCTTAACGGGTCTGGTCTAGATCCACAACCCAAACCCGATGACTTAAGTGGAAGTGGGTTAGTGGGTTACTGGGTAGGGCTTATTGGGTAACGGTTTCCAAACAACCAATAGGGTTATTGGGTTCGGGTGTGAACCCGAACCCACACACACACAGCACACACACACACACCACACACAACACACAGCAGCAGCAACAGAGGTGCCGCTGCTGCTGCGCGCGCAGGGCTGGCCGGCGGCGAGGGAGGGCCGCCGGCGGCGGTCCTGGCCACCGGCGGCGCGGCCGTAGGTCAGGCCGGGGAGAGTGAGAGAGAGAGGGGGAGAGAGAGAGGAGAGGGAGTGCCCTGTGCCTGGCCGCGCGGCTGTGCGACCATGGCGGCCGGCTGCGCCGGCGGCGGCCAGCAGAGGACGGCCGGCGGCGCCGCTAGGCCGCCGGCAGCGTACTGGGCCTGCGTACAGAGAGGGGGAGAATTGAGAAAAGGAGAGAGAGAGAGAGAGAGAGAGAAAGAGAGAGGAGATTTTGAGAGAGAGGTTTAGAGAGAGAGAGATATGAGAAGAGAGAGAGGGGAGAGAGTGAGAGAGAGAGAGATTTAGTTTGAGAGAGAGAGGAGGGGAGAGGGTTTTATAGGGGGAGAGAGAAGAAGAGGCGCGGGGAAGCTTGGAGAAGAAGGAAGAAGGGGAAAGAAAAAGAAGGGAAAAGAAAAGAAATTAAATAATTAAAATAATATTATATAATTTGGCCGAAAATTCGACTAGCTCCGAACGGTGCCCAAAAATTATAGAAAATAGAGAATATTATCCTGAGACGTAATATAAAAACGGTTTGAAGAAACTCAATCCGGTTTGCAAAGTAAAAATCCTGGAAGATGTCGCCGGTACCGGGGCGACACCGGTTTGGCCGGAATTTCGATAAATTTAGAAAAATTCTCAAAAATACCCTAGCGTAGATAATACGATTCTAAAACACAAGGTGAAAGCAGAGTCTCAAAATGCTACTCCGTTTGGGAAAGAAAAATCAGAAAGCCGATTATTGGTATCAGTCGACACCGACTACGGAGATTTTCCAAATAATCCAGAAAAATTTTCAAAAAATCCTGAAAAATCAAAATATTAGAAAATGACTTTAGAAACTAAAATCAGCTCAATTGGACTACCACGGAGGTCAAATCAATTTTGTACGTCGTATCGCATACTGATACTGTGATACGTACATCAGGGATCAGGGGTTACAGATTAGAAAGCCTTATGGAATTGAGAAATAAATACCATCAAAATAAATATAAATAAGGCATAGGAGTTAATGTTAAAGAACCCTTAGTTAAACTTCACGGTCACGATGGTGCATATGACTCAGGGTAAAGTAATGGACTAGATGAGAAATACAATTTGACTCCTTACTTTGATTGATGACATGTTTTTGAATAGAGACTAAGTTTAGGAATGAAAAGTTTGATATTCCTATAACTTATAGATTACTTGAACTCTTACAAATTTACTTCAAATTTTTCTCCTTTCAAAATGCTTTTCGAAAATACTAACATTTTTTCTCTTTATGGATTTTATGGGTGCAATCCACTGAAAATCCTCACGAGACAAAACTCGTCCTCTAGGGGTAACCTAGAGGTTAACGGATTGTTGCATATGCTCAGTGCAATCGATAGACCTGCGAAAGTGGTCTAATAATTGATTAGGATTAGTTTTTATGTTTTACTCGAAGGCAAGCAAGAGATAAGTGTGGGGATGTGATCGGTCATATATATTGCATATTTATTATCACTTTACCATGTTTATTATCTAAATAAATTATATTAATAAGTCCTATTTTTCTTTATAAAATGCAGGCCCATTGCTAAGGATAGGAAAGAGAAACGAGCCCAAAAGCCCATCAAATTCTGATTTAATTCAGAATTAATTCGAAATCAGGAAATTAAGGCAGGTCATGGAAAATCAGAGAGGTTGAAACCAGTTAAAATGAATCTTCCCAAATCAAGTGGTTAAAGCAAAGGATCAAAGGCTATTTCGTCAATCCTGGAGCTGAAATGGGAAACCCAGCAGGAGATAAAGTCAGAACACAAAACAAGGGGTGTATCCCCCGGCTGTGGCCACCTGGCCACAGCTAGGCCGCGAAAACGCTGCCAAAGCTGTGTTTCCACGACTGTTTGATTATTGTTGGGGAGCGTTTGCTCCCCCTATCTCCGTATCTCCGCGCCCCTCCCCCATTTGGGTTTTGCCTATAAATACTGTATTTTTAGAGAAAAAGGGACCAAAATTAGTTTAAGTTTTTCTATTTGTTTTTAAGGGTTAGGCTCTTTGTTAGATAGTATAGAAATTGTATCTCTATTTTATAATTTGTAGTTTAGTTCAAGTACCAGTGAGAGAGGGAATAGAGTAATTGTACTCTGAAGATTGAAGTGACATCAATAAAAGGATCAAGCTTTCTCTTCTTCCACTCCAATTCACGGGTATGTCTTGCTTTATTTACATGTATTGTTTTTCATCTTCCATAAGTAGCTAAATTTGTTTTCTGGGCTCACTATTGTTCCTCTTTTCGATCCCTCTTCTTTTTGAATGATTTTGATGAAAAGACCCAATGGAATCATATGCATGCCTAAACTAAGCCTTTCTTCTTTGAAAGTGTTCTTGAAGGCACATGAGGATGGGTTTGGATTTCTAAACCTCTACTTCTTTTAAAACATCTCTTGAACTTGTTTTTATTTCATACTTGAAATACTTGATGATTTAACATTCAATTCAAGATTATTTCTTAAAGAAAAGAGTTAACTTTTTCAAACTATCTTATTTACTTTGCTTAAAACTTTCTAAACTCAAGCTTTAATTTTTGCCTATGATCAAGTTGAGGCACTAAGAATTTCAAGAAGAACATCGTTGAGTAGTGAGATAGTGAGCCAGATCTTCTTCTTATATTAAAAACAACAAATCACTCTTCAAGCTTTTCAAAAAATCACCTTTTTCAAAGCCTTCTCTAAGTTTGCAATTTTTTTTATCATTTCCCTTCTCTCCATTCTCCCTTTCCATTTATAAAAAAAAAAGAAAGACACCAACTCCATTCTTTGTTACTTAATAAAAATACCGAAAAGCTTCTATCGCATTCCTCCTCATGGACACGACTCGTTAGCCCAAAGCTACACGGTAATTCTTATCACTTTCATTTCACGATCAGGATCGGGTTCACATTCATAATCAAGTTCAATCTCATTAAAATAAAAACTAGCCAATTCGTCAATGGGTTGATATTGGTCAAGTTCAAGATTTTGTGGTGAAATTGAATTTTGGTTAAATCTTCAAGATACCATGGTTCTTGGTTTTCATCAATATAGCTAGAAGTGTCGGGAATAGTCAAAGATTGGGTAGGGAGAGTTTTCTTATTCCTACACATGTTTTCATTCTACTGAGTCTTACTTCTATCATATCAAGTGGATCATTTTGACATTGAATCATGGTTTCCATACTCTTTTCTAAGTTGATATGTTCTCCTTGAAAAATAGAGTGAGGATATGTGATTTGAAAATTTTACGAGATTTTGAGTCTTCTAAAATTTGAATTTGTAGCTCAAGCTTGTCTAAGGCTTCCATCCTCTTTTCCCAGTTAACTGATTCTTCTAATGGTTATTCGGAAGGAGTATATGAAGTTGGATGTTGGTAAGGTGGTTGACAATAAGACTCAGGGGAGTTGTATCCCTATTGACTCTGTGAAGAGTAGTGATGATTATTCTGGTCTTGTTCATAGTATTGGGACTGGGCATGTATTGATTCGGATAAGACCAATCTGGCACACTACGTTGGTTAAAGTTATGATATGCTGGGTTGGTAACATCTGAAAAAGCGGTCAGGGTGTAACATGGATTACCATTATAGTTGAAAATTTGTTGTTATAAACCATATTACACAAGAAATGTCAAACACAACAAGAAAAATAAACATATAAGCAAAAAAAATCTAATCTAAGTTAGGGTAAACCTTAGACCTAGACGACTCCTAACTGATTAGACTATCCACGGGGGGTATATTGTAGAATCTGACCACAAGTTAATCGGCCAGGTAAGGGCAAGATCAGTGGGTATCTGTGCTAAGCAACATGCCTATTTATGCCAAACCACCAACCTTCAGGGTTTCGCCCCTCAATCCCCAACCTTAGACATTGATTTGGCAAGAATCAAATTCTAATCAACTTTCCTTTTAGGTCAGTCTCCTATGTGAGTCTGAGATGTCCCTAGGGCCAACGTCTACTCAGTTTTAGTTAGGCTTGCGTTAGTGAGTGAGGAGATTGTATGTGGGTTAAGGGAGGGTAATGACTCTCCCACCTTATCTTGTTTATAGGACAAGCCCATACTATTGATTGTGCACAGTATGCAAGATATAGAAAAGTAGCTTTCAAAAAGCATATAATCACTCAAAAATGTTTCTTAAACTATATACTATCCATACGTTCCTTTTGTTCAGCACTCTTCAACAGTAATATAAAATGTAAATGAATTAGACACGTGCCTAAATGAAAATTCTAAACTATTTTTAACATTTAACAAACATCATTTTACTGTTAAGGTTAGAAGTATGTACAGTGAGATAAACAAAGAAATAAATAGCTACAGAAATTAAGCTTTGCAATTCAGCCAATCTGTAGAAATACAAGTTAGTAGTTCACTCAGATTGCCACTAGAATGTAGCAAATCTGAGGGCTTCTGGCCTCTACTTTCTTGAGCAGAGCCCAGGGCCACTTATATGTCCACTGTAGCAAAAATTTCCTTGATATTTATCACTGCACACTAAAAACAAAGAAGAAAGTTAACCAAAATGTAAACTTAAAAAGATAATTACTTATCGTTCCTCCCCGGCAACGACGCTAAAATTTGATTGAGGTTTTACCTGCACACAAGAATACAAAATTTCAGAACTTAAGAATAAAGAGTGCAAGGTGCTCAATACTACCGCGATAGCAAGTGGCTATGCGAGTCGTGATCCACAAGAAGGGACTAGCGATAAAGCTTTTTTTGCAAGTTCTCTTTTAAATTATAATCAATGGTTAAAGATCTTCTTTTAGTTCTTTAAAGGAAAAGGAAATAGGTTAGGTTAAAGTTAAGTTAGGAAGAAAGTGGTAGATTGAGAAGGTAGAGAAAATGAAAAATGAGTTTATACAAAGAAATTAAAAAGAGAGATGAAAGAGTTGGAGATTGTGGTGTAGGTGATTAAACAAAAGTTAAACGAAAAGAAAGAAAAAGCTAAAAGAAATACTTACCTCCTCTGGCCAAATACTTACCTTGAATCTGTGGTGACGATGTTACCTTAAAGTAGAGGCAATCAGCGCATAGCCTATAAGAGTTGATTTCTGTCTCTTCCATATTACATCATCAAGACGATATAAGTATGAAATGATACAGATTGAGATTAAAATCCATCGTCATGAGCTATAGGTGGCACTCGCAAAAAGCAAGGCTCTTTCGAT